>JAODAL010009280.1:0-111928 GCA_025379985.1 Phyllomedusa bahiana | reverse complement strand
GCTGTAATGTAAAAGCAAGGTTTCATGACAAACACCGTTTCAATTTATCACTTTTCTTTAAAATTTTTTGCATTGAATTTTTTGGGTCATGTTGCTGTGAGATACAGCTAAAATTTCTGGTCCTTGGAACAGAAATGTGTTTTCTAAGTGGCATTTCTCCACTCACAATTTTTAATAGTGGCGGGAGAAGTCATATTTATAATTTTGTGGGGTCATGTTGCTGTGAAGATACAGCTATAATTATGGTCCTTTGGAACAGAAATGGTGCTTTTAAAGTGGCATTTTTCTCAAAATTTTTAGCAGTGTGAGAAGTCATTTTTATAATTTTTTGGGTGGTCATGCTGCTTTGAAATGCAGCAATACTACAGGTCCTATTATAAAAAAAAATGTTGTTTCTAACAGACATTTTTTCTTCACAATTGTCAAAAGTGGCTCATGGGTCATGTTTTGAATTTTTGGGGGCATTTTGCTGTGACATGCAGCTAGACTACAGGTCCTATTCTAAAAAATGTAGTTCTAACAGACATTTGTTCTTCACAATTGTCAAGAGTGGCTCAAGGGTGATGGTGCTGTCAGAACAGGAATAGGTAGGACCCCGTTAATGGACACAATTGCAAAAGACTTGTTTTTGCAAGATCTTTAACATAGCTACAATCCCTGTATTTGAGAAAAACCATTTAATAAAATTAAAAAAAGAGAAAAAAGAATGGTGGGATTCCATCCTATTTTAAAAATGTGTTTCTAGAATTAAAACTACTAAAAAATTGCATGTACAAAATAGTGGTAAAAAATTCCCTGAATTGTACAGGAAGACTTGACCAGATGTGGTCATTCAGAGGACATGGAGTATGGAGCACGGACAGAGAACAAAGAACAGAGACAATTTCCCAGCACGTTGAGTAAAAAGAGAAAAAGAATGCCAAGAAAAGGGCACCTGGGTGGAAACAGGACGTTTAACCCCAGTATTTCCAAGTGAAGCTCAATTGGTCCGCACTCATACGGAGGGGCAAGCGCTACCCAGGTCTTGACTGTGTACTGAGGAAGGCTGGAGGTCTTCCTCAGCACGACTGTTTTCGTTGCTGCGTCATAAGGGCATTTTTGTCGTGTTAATAGATGATGGACGCCAGCCCCGCCTCTCACCGCACCCACTGTAACTCGGCCCTGGCAGCTGAACCTGGTGTTAATAGATGACAGACCTAGCCTGGCTCTCACCGCCCCCCACTGTAAGTCTGGCCCTGGCAGCTGGACCTCCCTGTTTAAAAGATGACAGACGCTAGCCTGGGCTCTCACCGGCACCCAAATGTAAGCTGGCCCTGGCAGCTGGACCTCCGTGTTAACAGATGGGCTGACGGCGCCCCTGGCTCTCACCTAAGGGCCAATCAGGAGAGCTTCAAATTTTCTCTAAAAAAACAGATTTTGAAAAGGTGATTTTGTGAGGTTAAGTAGTGTCAAATGGGCTCCAGGTCGGACACAAATTGCACAATTGAGGGCTTAAAATTTTTTTGGGGGTGGAGTCACTATGGGGTCGCATATTTTGATCTCCAGGGAGTCTGTCCCTAATCACTGAAGAAGGATTTGGAGGAAAAATTTAAACCATTGAATTGATTGGCTGAATCACTCTCAGAAGCCAGGAGGCCAAATGTCTTCTCAACTAAGAAGTTTTTTGGGATGATTAGGACATTTTTATTATCTATGGGGTGTGCGGACGAATTTAACACATCTACACGTTTAAAAATACCTTTAAAAACTGCAGGAGGAGTGTATGTTGCTATGTTATCACACTTAAAAAAAAAGCAAAATGAGAATATGTAATACCTATAATCAAACTTCCCTAAATAAATTCTGTAAACAAATGTCCAGTTACCAAAAAATATACTATAATGGTCAGTCACTGTACAAAATAGCATAGTGCACTTTGTGATCTGTGTTCAAACAGAGTTTAGGGGTCATGCTGTGTACCAGGACTGGTATAGTCAATTTCAAGTTCAAACTAAAATGGTGGTATCAAAGACTCATTTTCCCGGAAACTTTTTAATCTGTGCGGTCAGACAGCGTTTAATGGTCATAAGTGGTACAGAACAGGAATAGTCAATTCAGTTCACTAAAATGGTGTTGAAAGGACTCTATTTCGGCACTTTTTAATCTGGGTCAGACAGGTTTGGGGCTCATGCTGTGCCCCAGGACAGGTTTAGTGGAATGTCCAGTGAAACTAAAATGGTGTTGAAGACTCCTTTTCCGGCACTTTTTTAATCTGGGTTCATGCAGTTGAGGCTCATGCTGTGGCCAGGACAGGATAGTTATGTCCAGTTTCAAACTAAAATAGGTGGTTCAAAAACTCCTTTTCCAAGCACTTTTAATCTGTGGCGGTCAGACAGGTATAGATGGTCATACTGTGGTACAGGACAGGTATAGTCAATGTCCAGGTCAACTAAAAAATGATGGTTCAAAGACTCTCCTTTTCCCAGCACTTTTGAATTGTGGGTCAGACAGGTTTTAATGGTCATACTGTGGTACAGAACAGGTATAGTCAATCGTCCAGTTCAACTAAAATGGTGGTTGAAAGACTCCTTTTTCCGGAATTTTTTTATCTGTGTTTCAGACAGGTTTAATGGTCATACTGGGAACCAGGACAGGCATAGCCAATGCCCAGTTCAACTACAATGGTGGTTAAAAGACTCCTTCTTCAGGCACTTTTTAATCTGGGGTCAGAAAGGTTTAAGGGTCATGCTGCGTTCCAGGACAGGATAGTCAATGTTCCAGTTCAAGTAAAATGGATGGTTCAAATTCATACTGCCTTTGGCCACTTTTTTAATTTGTTGGTTCATGCAGGTTTAAGGGTCAGGCTGTGGTGCAAGACAGGGATAGTGAAAGTGTGTGACTTTTTTTCTGTGGCTTTATAACCAAAGTGTGTTGCCAAAGATGTAGAGTATCCATTTGACTGTTGTGGATGTTAATTCCCTTCTCCGCCCTGTTTGGGTGTAATAATGAGGTGTTGTTCCTCTCCCATCGACTTTAATGGTTTTCGGGGTAATCTATTATGACTATTGGATATCTTTTGAAAATTGCCGATATCGACTAGACCCGTGACGTAGTACGAAATGCCCTTCATTTATGACATAACAATGGGAAACGATCTTATTTTTTTAAATAGGGAAATGATTTCCTTAGGAGCAAGCATAGGAGTAAAACGCTGACATCCTTCCACAGGCGCATGTTGTCGGGCAGTCCGCCGCAAATAGTGATGGGGTACAAGTTTTTACCATTCCCTTGTGGTGTTATATGACTCCTTAGTGTTAAAGGTTTTAGGTTGAATGGGAGGGTGTGTTAAATTTGGTGTTTTGCTCTCACACTCTCTCATTTGGTCACTAAAAGTTCAACATGGCCCCATGGAAAGAACTGTTGATGATCCAAAAAAAAGATTTTGTCTCATAAAAGGCCTAGTCTATAAGAGTTTGCCAACCCCCTGAAATGAGCTGCGCATGGTGGCCAAGACATGCAGTGTTTCAACTCGAACTGGTCTGCCTTTGTCGCCCAAAGAAGTTGGTATCGTGTAGCTCCATCCAGGATTGTCTTTTAAAAATAGACTTGAGTGTGCGGGCATTTCTGAGGGGTTTTAAAGGGGGTGGAGGGTTGCTGTCCTGCTCAGACCATAGCCGTACAGTGTAAAATTGGTCTGCTGACTGTAAATCCAGAGAAACCCCTCTTTAAAGATGGGCAAAAGCCCGCAAACAGTTTGCTGACGCAAGAAGACTAAAAGGAAACCCTGCCTTGGGGTTTTGAGACCAAGATAAACCCTTATTTGGTTCAGATGGGGTAAATATTTTTGGAGGAAAAAACCGGTGAGGAGTACAAAGCAAGGTGTCTTGCCCACAGTCAAGCATGGTGGTGGGAGTGTCAGGGGTTAAGGCTATATGAGTGCTGTCTACTGTGGGAAGCTATTGTTCATTGAGGTACCATAAATGCCAACTATATGTGACAACGTATGAAAACAGAGATGCTACCCTCCCTTTTTGGAAAAAAGGGGCCCCGGGGGCGAATTTCAATAGATAACGGCCCAAAACACCCCCAAGATGACCATGTTGCTAAAGAAAAAGAGGTAAAGGTGTTGGATTGGCCAAGATGTCTCCCGACTAGGAGGGGGAAATCAATTCTAACGAAATGGAATTCGTTTAGAATTTCAGGAAAACTTCGATTCTGAATGAAGTCGAAGTTTGGGGTGATTCACGGGAACGAAGCGTGTTTTTAATTGAAAAAATGGCAGCAAGCACATGGCGTTACATGGGGCAAAGAAGTCTAGGAGGAAGAAAGGAGGACCCTAAATGACATGTGCAGAGATGAAGCCAATCAGAGACCGGCGGGATTCTGTGACGTCACCGTCCGGACGCCATGCTCGCTCCTCACACTGCTCTCGTTGTGCCGTGCTGTAGCTGCTGCAGTAGCTCTAGCTGAGATATCACAAGCAATTTTTTGGGGGGCGTCACAGCTTTTCTCAGAGACTGCTTCTCTTCCGTTCTAATTTTGATTTTGTGGGGTATTGGAATTGAAGTCCAGTTTGCGTCCAATACAGCTGCATATACATTTTAATGCTATCTGGTCAGTTCTGGAGCACATTGAATATGCAAGGGTTATCTAAGCCTGTTTTTGCTGTTGTATTCAGTTAAAGAAACAGCGTTTTTACAATCCACATACCAGTTAATTTTTGGCTGCTCATTTCTTTTGCGCAATTTATATCCAAGGGTTAATTAAGCATGTTTGTGCTATTGTAGTCAGTAAAATAAACGGTGTTTTTCAACGCCAAAGACAAAATTTTTCCTGGTGATTCCTGTAGCATAATTTATAACCGTAGGTTAATTAAGCGTGTTTGTGAGGAAGAATTCACTTTACTTCATCCCCCAATGACAGCTCTCTCCCCCAACCTCATCTAACCAGATGGCCCCCAGCCCAGGACAAGCAATTTACATGTTAATCAGCACAGCCAAGACCCATTGTAAATTCTCTCCATAGGATGTTGGCACAGCAGGACATGTGGATACCTCAAAAGAACCCTCATTTCCAGTAATCAGCCCCAAGACATATGCTGCCTCAACCTCCCAAGCTTCAAAGACTTCAATTAATCCAACCCAGTCGGGTTGTCTCCGATATTTCACATCGATTTATAGGCGATCCGCTCATAACTGGTGCATGGCGAGTTCATATCTCAAAATATGGAACTCCCCCGCACACACAGCCACCATTTCCGGGTTTCGGGGGCCCATGGGGACCGAGATACCAAACCCGGGGACTCGGCCCCCATAAGTGGGGGTTGTTTGATTCCAGGGCGTCGGGTGGCCCAGGGTTTGATGTGCCCCGGCTGGGTTTTTTGTCCCCAAGCCCTCCCCGTTTTTGGGCCCTTTTTTGTGATTTGGTCAGAAACTGCATGCCTGGTGGGGGGGGTTTCTTAGCCGCCCCAGGGGGTGTGGGGGTCCCACGTGGGCTGTCCCCCACAGATATAAGGGGACCCCGTGTGGGCTTAGGTTGACCCATGGAGGGGGGTCTAAGAGCAGTTCCGGGCATCCACACGCAGAGAAGGGCCACATCCGCCCCCCATGTGGCCAAAGGTATTTGGGCCTTTTCCAATGCCTTTTGTCGAAACCCAAATTTGTATGTGCCTCTGCTTTTACCTGATATATTATCACCCTGTACATATTACCTGTTAGGTGCCCCCAAGGCATTTTTAAAATTTAAACTTTAAACTGAGTTTTTGTCTTGTATCGGGCCCCACACGCCTAGTCTCGGTTATGTATAAGCTACCCCGGGGTTTGGGTTTCCCGACCCTGTTATAAGTCGGTAACGGACCGGTTTATAACTAAAAGAGAGAAAAGGTGGCAGATTTTTTGTCTTTCCCCTGGCCCGTGTGGACAGGGGTTAAAGTGGAAAAGTATTGGGACCTTGGAAACCCCCAGAGGGGCCGTGCAAAGTCGGATACACCCCCAAATCAGGCGTCGTCCCTCAAGTGGGCCGGCGGTTAGGGTTTTCATCACAGTGTTTCTGCTTTTTTTGTCAGAAAAAACAGGGTTTTTTAAAATGCCAATACCGTTAATTTTTGGCTCTCATTTCTTTTGCGCAATTTTATCAAGTTTTAAATTTAAAGGGGTTTTTTTTCTATTGTATTCAGTAAAAAAAACAGTGTTTTTTAATGCCAAAAAAGAAATTTTTCCTGTAGCTAATTTATATCCCAAAGGTTAGATAAGCGTGTTTTGTTTTGTAGTCGTAAAGAAAGGGTTTTTCAAACGCCAAGACAAATTTTTCAGGTGATTCCTTAGCATAATTTATATCTAAAGATTAATTGGGGGTTTTTGCTTTTTTAGTCAGTAAAATAAGTCTTTTTTACACCCCACATCCCAGTTTTTTTTTTGGCTGCTCTTTTTTTGCGCAATTTATACCCAAGGGTTAATTAAGCGGTTTGTGGTTTTGTAATCAGTAAAAGAAACGGTGTTTTTCAAGCCAAAGGGGGCCATTTTTCCTGTAGATAATTTTTATCCAAAAGTTTTTTTAAAGCGTTTTTGTTTTTTAGTCAGTAATAACGGTGTTTTTCAAAAAAAAGAAAAAAATTTTTCCCGGGTGATTTCTGAAAAAAATTTTTATATCCAAAGGGTTTAAATTAAGCTGTTTTGTTTTTTTAGTCGAAAACACGGCGTTTTAAAACGCCCAAACCGTTTTTTTTGGGCTGCTCTTTTTTTGGCAATTTTTTTCCCGGGGTTTAAATTAACGTTTTTTGTGTTTGTAGTGTAAAAGAAAAGGTTTTTTTCACGCCAAAAAAGAAATTTTTCTTTTTGCAAAATTTATATCAAAGTTAGAAAAGGTGTTTTGCTTTTGTAGTCGTAAAAGAAAAAAGTGTTTTTAACCCCCAAAGACAACATTTTTCCTGGTGATTTTGTAGCTAATTTATTCCGAAGGTTATTAAGCCTGTTTGTGTTTTTATATTCAGTAAAATACTGGTTTTTTTAAGGGCACATAAAAATTTAAATTTTTCCGGGCCCATTTGTGGAGTGTTTTTAACCCCAAGGGTTACCCAAGCTTGTTAGTGGGTTCTTTTTGGGTAAAATACAGGTGTGTATTTATCATATCAGATATTTTCATTAAACAGAGTCTGTAAATTTTTGAACAAAAAGATGTCAGACTAGAGGTGCGGCTTTCACATGCGGTGGCAGTGGCACAAACATTCCGGAGCGGCAAGGTCACAAACACAGTAAGGGAGTCGCAGCGGGGCACTCGGTGATGCCGACTGCCGGTGTCATTAAAGGGCCCCCTGTTTATAGCCCAAGGGTTTTTGATTGGTTGAGTAGGTTTATAACCCCTTCTCCAGTGACATCTGAAACCCTAGCAGTGGGTTTGTCAATACAAACCCTTTGTTGGCATGGCCCGGGGGAACAGGTAGCGGCCCTACCTGTCCCCAACCCGCCCCTGTCCCGTTTTTGTTCCCCAGCCAGAAAACTAGTATGTGGTCTGGGCTGCGCCACTATACAGCGAGGACAAAACCATTTTGAGGACAGTAAGCAGCCTACTTGGCAACGAACAGGTGGGGCAGGACAGACATCCCATGCTTCTTGTGCCAGTAGTGATGGGGAGAGTGCATGGGAGGTTTTTTGGCGAGGCGGTCAGCCTCTGCATTCCAAGACCGTTGAGGAGGACAGCGCTGATTGATCAAACAACTCATGATGTGATGAACGTGGTGGTTTCGAATCCAGTTTCTGCGTTACTCCTGTTTGTACACAATGAGCGATATGGAACTTGAACTGAGGAGACATAAACTTCCAGGAGGAATGTTTTAGGTGCTTATTTGCATTCTGTGCCATTGTTGATTTGATTTCAGTACAAAACTGGAATGGGACAGAACTCAAAAAAGAAGCAAAAGCAAATGTAAGAATTATTCCAGTATGAAAAATAGTGAATCGTGATGTCCAATTACAGAAAAACTAAAAACACAAGTCCGTTTGGAGGCCTCCCTGTTACCGGTGGAACAAATTACATCCACACAGATTTCAAGTGGTATAAGGAAAGCAAGTTTGATAACGTATTTGCTCGTGAACAGATAACAGAGGTGAAAAAGGAAAAGTTTGCTGATTATCCAGGTGTCCAGAATAAAGCTGTGGAAATTCTTTAAACATTTCTTTTATTAAAGAATTGAGCAGTTGCAACATAATACCCAAACTGAAAGTATCATATAAAACAATAGACAGAACGTATGTCACAAAAAGGACAGGATAATCTGAATAACCGATAAATAACAATCGTGGATATGTCGGACATAAACAAATACATTTTGTTGAATAATAATAATAAACATGCTGTTATGAGATAGACAAAATATTATTGTACTACAGTAGATGCCACAGTAACTAGAAGATAAAATAGATTCCAAAGAGATTTTCTCTTAATACAGACATAAGGTGGGTCAATTAAATTTATTTCACAGGCACAATTGAGATTAAATTCTTTCTGATAACTCAATTATAGAGGGGGGCTTAGGTTCTTTCCAATGAATGCAATTGCTGTTTCTGGCTGCTAATAAGAGTGGTGAAAAAGATTGTTGCGGGGGATGATGGGATGACACTAAACCAATATCTAAAACCGCAAGTTGCAGGAGTCATATAGTAAAGGAGAGATTAGTTTTTTTCTGAGAGATAGATTAGAGACTGAATTCCTATATTTTTGGAATGACTGGACACCCCCACCAGACATGTAGCATGGTGCCTTGTTGACCGCACCTTTCCAACATTGATCTGAGGATCCAGGGAACCTCTTAGCTAACCCTTGAGGGGGGGTAGTGTTACCACCTTAGGTGGATCTTATCTACGGTTTCTTTATGTTTATGCACCTCGATAAAGTGGAAGAGATGGTTTAGTGCTTTTGTCCATTGATCCTTAGAGAATTGGGGAGGAATAACTCCTTTTTCCCATTTCAACATAGTCGGGGAACTTGGAGGTGGGCTCTTTGGCCAAATATTGTGTGGTATGTTACTAGAAAAAGGCCTTTTTCGAAGCCTTTTTTTTGCAAAGAGAAAGTTGTGGAAATCAGGATGTGTGGGTGAGGGTGTCTGGCATTTTATAGTTTGGATCCAATGTCTTATTTGCAGGGGAACTGATAAAAAGTTGACGAGGCAGAGAATAAGAAGTAGAGTTATGTGTAAATGAGAGGAGAGTTTTCATCTTAAACAGCTGGTCAATTGTGAGGATTCCATGCTTCTGCCATGATTTAGAATGTATAGGGTATCATTCCAGCTTTGTTAAGAGATTTAAGGGATCTATCTCCCTTACCGATGGATGATCCAATTGTTAGGTATGACGTTTTAAGTAGACCAAAGTTTAAGTAAGTCTGTTATTGGACAAGTGAAGAGGTTGGGCCAAAGCCGGGCACCACGTAATGAAGATTTAGATGGTACTCTACGGGGAGATAGGGTGTAAATGAATGAGATTCCATTTGAAGCCACATACATGTTAGAATCAGATTGGCAGAATAGTGGAAAGCTTGCTCAAGCAAAATAGCCACGTTGTAAGCACAGAAAATTTGGAGGCTGATATTCCTCCATCCTTAATGCTGAGGAACATGAGGTCTCGTTTGATCGGGGCTTTTTTCCCACACCAAATAAGGTAGAGAAAAGCTTTTGGAATTTAAGATTCATTGCGGTAGGTATAAGATAGGATTTGCTCTTGCCAGATGTATATGTTATTTTCGGTAGCATATGACATTGTTTTTAAAACGCATTTATTCTTGCTACCAAGATATGTTAAGGGTTGCTAAAAAAATTAAAAAAACCGGGGGTTTTGATTTTAGACTTCTAAAATCAGGACAAAAGGGAATTATATTTCAAATCAATTGTACGGGAAGGGGAGAAGTGACTTTAATACCTAAATAACTCGACTTCATCTTCAGCTAGCTTGAAGTCAAAGGTTTTTAAATGGCATTTTGAGGATTTAGGATTAGTTTTATAGGAATAATAGATGACTTTGTGGTGTTTAGTTTTGTAATAAAGATATCATAGAAAAATGTAGAGAGGATTTTAGGATGTTAGGAATTGAGGATTGTGGATTTGTAACAATTAACATAATGTCATCTGCATTATAGAACTTATTTTATGGTTAGTTGGTTAATAGGATACCAGATATACGTGGGGTTAACTCTAATATGTTCAGCCAGGGGCTCGGACACACAAAACATAATTAGCGGGGATAGAGGACATCCTTGACGGGTGCCGTTAGAGTTAGGTCTAAAAGGGGAGAGAGAAAGCCAGAGTTGAGAACAGATGCTTTGAAGGTTCTTTTGGTTTTTTTATAAAGGGCTGTGATTGCTCAAATATATAACAGTAAACCCAATATTTGAATTCAAGACTCGTTTAATGTATTGCCGTTGACTTCTATCGAAACGCTTTTCAGCGTCAAGTGACACAAAAAGCTAAATCTGTGTCGATGATCTGCAATTTCTACAAGTCCAGCAATCGAGTGTTGCATCTCTGGCTTCTTGGCGACCTTGGAACAAATCAGTTTGATCTTTATGTATAATTTTGGGTAAAACAAGTATTAAGGCGAGAAGAAGCTTATATTTTTGCATAAATTTAATATGTCTGTATTCCAATAATGAGATTGGTTCTATAGTTCGCGTGTTTTCAGTAGGTTTACCTGGTTTCGGGATTGTTGTGATAGTGGCTAATTAGAGCTCCTTTGGGGGATCACGGGAAGTGGCAAGTATCATACATAAGTCAACTAAATGGGGCGAGAAAGAATTTCTGCAGAAAAAGCGATAATACTCGTTTGTAATGCAATCAGGTCCAGGGGCTTTCTTTAATTTTTACTATGACAAATGGCATGCTCTTCCTCTGCTAAGGAACTATTGGTAAGTTTAGTTTTTCTAAATGATGTGGGGGAAAGAGTCGGTAAAGATATAGAGGTGAGGAAAATTATTTATATAACAGTCTAGAGGGAGTAGGGAATATTCTCAGATGAACTGAAGATTTTAGAAGTTGGCGTAAAGGATTGCAAATTGTTCAGCAATATCTAGTGGATTAATGGTTTTATTACCTGAGGAGGAAGTCAGATGGGGTATTCTAGATTTTAGCGTATCTGTAACTTTGATTCTTCTCGGTAGTAGTTTTGTGGGTCTGTCTCCTTGTGTGTAAAATTCCCATTTCATTTTAGCGAGAATTAAATTCATATTTTTGTAGATAAAAAATAAATAAATCATTCCTTAAGGAAGCTAAATTATTCTGTTTAGTCAGCGATGGATTAGCTTTAAAATACGCCCTCAGGTTTTTGAAATCTATGTAAATAGGTTATTGAGGAGAAGAATTGGTATTTTCTTTCTAGATCTACTGCTAGTTGAATAAGGATACCACAGGAATAATGCCTTATGGGCACACCTTAGCATTGCGGAGGAAGAAGCAGTGGGGAGTTTTTAAAGTGAAAATAATCTTTATATAAGTTGTGATTTTAAATAGGTGACATTTTCTGGAATTTTTGAGGAGAAAGTTGTTTAGTCTCCAGAGGGGTTTCGAGGGTTTTGGTACGAAAGTCTCAAGGATCATATCTACTGGTGCATGATCAGACAGTTTAATTGATTCCGATGTCAGAGGATCGAGAAGGTTGTGTTAGTAAAAATTTATATCAATTATCGAAAAAGTCTATACGGGAATGGACCTGTTGCGAGAGGAAAAAAGGTGTAGTCTCTTTTCTGTGAGTATGGCAAATAACGCCAAGATTATAGTGAAGTCTTTCCTCTAGTAAGAAAGAGTAAGAATCAGGTGACGATTTTCCTCTCGATTCTAGAGGCGGGTCGATGTCATTTTTTACCACTAAGTTGAAATCACCACATACAATAAGTCAGCCTTTTCTAACGTTCTTAGCTGTGGAGATGCTTTTTCTGGATAAAAGGAATTTGTTTTTCATTAGGCGAGTATAGTGTAACAGAGTGTAAGAGTTGGGAATTAATTTCACAAATCAATATAATGTATGACATTCTGGATCTATTATCTTTCTGGTTTGTGAAATAAAAATGGAGATTGAATTTCTGACAAAAATTGCGACGCCCGTTTTCTTTTTAGAGGCGGTCGTTGGGAGTTGTGACGTGGATGATGGAAGGGGACATTTAGCATTTTTCAATCTATGTGCATATTGATGATAATAAATGTGTCTCCTGTAAACAATAATATCAGCTTTGGGATTTAGTTACTTTCTCTCCACAGCAAAAAGACCGCGCTTAGCGGGGAGTTTAAAACCTTTCACATTGGGTCCAAAACTTTAAACGACATAAAATGAGATATTATAAAAGTATGGGATGGACCGCAATACATTATCAAGGAAATGCTGAAAACGCTCAAGAGATGCCACAAAAATTTGGGAAGCAGTGGAACAAAATCCACGATTAACTATAGAAAGTTTCAGAAAATACTTGAGAATTATAAAAAACATAACATTACAAGAGAAATGATATTCCTTTCAGGAGGAACACAAAGGAGCAAGTCCTGCCTTGGAACCTGTAAAACAAGAAAACGCTGAAAAGCAACAAAAACGGAGCATCCTCTGCCAGTCTTATCGAGTTAGGAATTTAAGACGTAAAGGATACTGAAGCGGGTCAGTACTGCAGGTTGTGAAACGTAGGTCTGGAATGATTTTATCGGACCACAGGGATGTGCTCATCTGCTGGACGTTGATGGTTTTTTTGGGGCTGGGCTGGAGTCACCATGGAGCAAGCAGATGGTTCCAGCTTCTTGTATAGTACCACTTCTTCCGGCGAGTAGTTGCAGGTATATTGAGTGCCTTCTCTAGAGATTATAAAGTTGACAGGGAAATCTCCCCATAATATAAACAATCTCTTGTCACGAAGAAACTTTGTGAAGGGGTTGGAACTGTTTCCGCCCATCATCGTAGCTGCAGACAGGTCAGGGAAAATTTGACTATAGCTTGAAAGCGCTCTGGTAGGGACTCCACTATGCGGAGCGCACGAAGGAAGTCTTCCTTTATATTATAAAAGTGGATGCGTTTTGTTTGGGGGGCTAAATTGTGTCCCTTTGGACTTGATGAGGTAAAATTCCTCGGCTTGGGGATTCTGTGGGATTCCTCGTCAATTATGAGATATGTTTAGTGATGTGGGGAAGGGTGAATTCCATGAGGTCTGTTAGGTAAGCATTTTATTCATCAGGCATAACAGTATCAGGAATATCCTCGAGATTCTCACGTTATTACGCCTTGTTTGTCTTCAAGGTCCAAGGACTTTGTTGGAGAGGACGTTTTACACTCCTCCTCTAGAGCACTATTAGCTCTAATTATGTTTGTTATGGGGGAGTGTAGCAAATTCTGCCATTTTAGAATCAATATGGTCTGTTCTTGTTGCTAGAGAGTGAAAATCCTGTTTAAGTTCAGGACATCATTTGCATCAAGTCATTGTGGGGGTGGTGCTGGAAGGTAAGAGAAGAGCTGCTTGCTGCAACGTATTATTTGTTAGGGGTTGCGCCTTCAAGAGGGTTTGCTGTTCGATATCTACTGATTCCGGCCCTGGAGGAACAGGAGAGGTGGGTGATGGTTATTGGTAGACTCTTTTAGTAGTGGTGCTTCTTCGGGCAGATGAAAGAAGTAAAAAATTTCAGGAAGTTTGGCGGGTTTGTTTTCTGGGTTTTTCTTATTTGTGCCTCCCCAATAATGATTCCATTTTCGTAATAGCGATCTGTGAAATGTTTCCCCAAATAGGTTGTGATATCGTAGATATGGTTATATAAATGAAGTGCGTCTACCCTTGTTGGATTGTTTAGGTGGTTAAATAAGATTAAAGGTACAATCAGAGGTGAACAGATTATCAGCTTATTCGGTGGCTACGGAGGAAAGTTTACAGTTGCTTTAAAGAGAGTCTCTAATGTGTTGCAGTGTGGGTTTGCCACTGAGGAATAGAGTTTGCAACTGGGTTAGAAGGAGGTAGCTTTTTGATGTGAGTCAGTTAATGTCACTGAGACAGTAATGAAGTAGCACGGTATAGATAAGGTATGTCCAAACACAGTTCCTTCTTTAATCATCACAAAGTATAGTGGACAGGTTTTGAAGTAAAAGAAAGCAATATCCCTTGAGGAGTGCAGAAATCTCCCTTTGGTCCAACTGAAAGCAGAAACTCAGTTAACACAGTGAAAACCAGCTGACAGGATCTTAAAATGTCTAATAAGCAGACTGTGTCTGAATTCAACCTCAGTTGATGGAGACTTACTAAGAGGGTTGATAAATTCAGGCAGGAGGATATAATATGCTAGAGAGTCTTAGAGTTATAGGTAACCACTGTTGGTTTGTTGCAATACTAGTAAACAGTAATAGGGGTATAGCTGTGAGAGCTGGCACTTTTGTATATAGACCACAGTCTCCAGGAGCCTGACAAGACTGTCAGGTTGTTTAGCACTGGGGCCTCTCTGCACTTGAGTTATGACTGTTGTGAGGTGCACTATGATGTTTTCAGGGGCCTGGTATGTCAAGCAGCAGTGGGGATAGATGAGCTGGTAAATCAGATCTTGTATGCACAAACTTATGTGTTCCAGCCTGTGCCTTGATCCCCTTGCAGATCAGATAAATCTCAGTTTTTGCAGCAGCAGAGTAAGTGGGTGAGATGTGCCACATAGGGCCTTAACAAAGACACTGACCTGTCTCAGTTTATTGTGTGGACCCTGGATAGGGGCAGACTCACCAATGCTGTTGAGAACGGTATGTGCCACTGAAAATGTCCCAAAGCAGAGTCCATTATTCTGCTGTTGTCTTGTGCCTCATGACATGTTCAGTTGCATGCAGAGGAGGAAGCTTGAGTAAGCTGCAGCAGGCCTCTGATGAAAAACTCTGGTAATCTCTGGAGGTTTTTGATTGTAGATGGCCTCTTTGGCCAGTTCTTTCTTCCCTGAATCAGAGAGGGCAGACTGGGTGTCCAAAAAAAGACTGGATATGTGGGCTTATTTGAGCAGATTGGCTGGCTTCGGAGGAGTCTCACAGGAGATGTGTATAGCTACAGTGACCATCCAGGCCAGCCCCAGCTGTGGAGAATTCTATAGCTGAATTTGTAATGGAAATGGCCTCCTCACACAACCGCCTCAAGACTATAAAAGTAAATCAATACTACTAATAATTTTTAGAGCCTATAGAGAAAGGTTTCCTTCAGCCTCGCCTGTCACTATCCGCTCATATTTTGTGTACCGTAACCTCTTGCCTTTGTCCCTTGGTCTCAGAACCATTGCCGCCTTGTACCTGAACTTACCGCCTGATCCTCGGACTCCAAGTTTGCCTTTTAGTACCATGCTACACCGAAGCAAGGTCTGTCAGGTGGGTAGCGACCCTGGTAGACTCCCGCCACAGGCAGTCCAGCCCGCTTTGCGGGCGGGCTCGGTTGAAAACCCGGGACCTACTTAGACCCCGCTCCCTGGCGTGGCTATTGCCATCACTTGCGGTGGTCCAGTGGATCCACTTCCGCTGTCCTTGACAACATTAAGTAGTGGAATGACGTTATTCATTCCATAGTCCTGGCGACTGACAAATAATGCATGTCCACATGAAAGGGCACACCGCCGAGTAGGTGATTTTACCACCAAAGCTCCGCACTGACTTACTGTTACCGCCTTATGACCGATGAGCCCCTGTGCCACATACTTTCTGGGACCTGCAAAGTGGGTATGGTCAAAATCGTGGGACCGTTTGGCTCCCTATCTCGCACTGCTGCCACCTCTGACTCCCCGGCCACACCCCATTTACGGTTACCCCCAACTGCCTGACACGCAAGCGTGCTCTTTCTCCTGAAAATGATAAACCCCTTGTACCTTTTGGGTTTCCCTCTTAGTATACAGGGCTTTAAAAACCCCAGTATGTGATACACACAATTTACTTTCTCCGGCCCAGACTTTAACTCTAACTGCCAAACCCAGATTGTTTCGTCCAAAACCCCCCCTCTCCTCCCATCCCCAAAAAAATTAATGTAGAAAAAAGGGAATCTTCCCCCGGGCAAGGGGGTATTTGGGGAGGAGACCCCCAAAGGCGCCCTTACCCAGGCAGAAAAGGGGGGCCAAAAAGGAGGCAGGGAGGGCTGTTTTTCCCCTTTTGGGGGGGACTTTTTCCCTTGTTTAATATCCCTTCCCTTTCCACCCTTGTTGCTTCACCTGGCCCCAAGTGCGAGGGGTACATCATTGTTTTGCCTTCACCGCCTCCCCCACGGTTCGCGTACAAACCTGACCACTCACAACAAACCCCCTTGCAACTCTCCTCATCACTTTTTGCCCCCTTCTCAAAACACGGATTTCCCCACCTATTTGCGGTCCCTGCCCCTCAAATATTTTGTCTTAAAGATAGGGCGCGGGGCCACAGCACTAATTCTCTGGCTGGGGGAAGCGAACGGACAGAGGTCGGGGGACGGGTAGGGGTTTAGGACAGGGGGGCCCCCTCCCTGCTCCCCCCGGCCATGCCAAATAGGGGTTGTGAGAAAAACCCCCCGCTCTTGGCTGGGGTTTCAATGTATCGGGAGAAATGTATACCTAGTGTGTGGTCAATACAGGGCCCCTAGATAAAACCCGGTGCTGTGGCCTCGCAGGTACTCCTCTGGTTGTCCCTTCTGTCTGCGATCGTGATGGCTACGGGGGAACCTTTCTGTGTTTTTTGCGTATTGTAGGTCTTTTCCCTCACTTGTTTCTTTCCCGTGGCCTGACTTTCCCGGTCAGGTGGTTTCCCCCTTCGTTTTTTGGGGCATTTTGCCCGTAAGTGCCAGGGAATTTTAGAGTGAAGCGATTCTAAAAGCGGCGACAGTATGTGGTGTAACTAAAACCAGCATTATTGAAGACCAAACCCAAACTCCCCCTGCATATTTAAAGGGGCACAAAGTTCTACACAACCCTACAGTCGTGCAGCCCCGAAATGTGTTTTTAAACGCATTCGTCCAAAGTAAATTTGAACTAAAAAAGGTTTTGTCGGAAAATTCCCCCTCTTACTCCCGACCTAAACCCTTAAAGGGAATCCTCAAATGGAAGGGGGGGATTTTAAGGTCTTAAAATCCACCTGATCCATATGTATCATAGGGGTAGAAGAGGTTTCCCGTGGGAACCCCCTTTAACTCTATAACCCATTTCCAAAGAGATTAAGGGAGTGCTGGGAAAAAAATACAGTGCGAAATTTGTCCATTTTTACTTGGGGGGTTTTACTTTTGTTACCACGTTTTAACTTGATGGGTTGTTTTGGTAATTTTGAGGGGACCCCAAAATTTACCCCTGTTATACAAGCCCCGTCAAACGAACCTGGGAATTTTCGGTGGGGGCCCGCGGACCGGGTCGAGGGTTTGGGGGGGGGGCCCTCGGGGCCCCCGGGGGGAATGGGTGGGGGAAAACCCCCCCCCCCCCGTTTTCCGGGTTTTTTTTGGGCCCCCCCTGGGTGGCCCCCCTGGCCGCGGCGGTTCGTTTTTTAAAGGGACCCCCCTTTTTGGGTTTTCCCGGGGGTTTCCTATTTTTTTTTTCCCCCCGTTTTTGTGGATTTGGGCCTCGTTTTATGGGTTTCCCTTTTGGGGTTTTTTTGTTTTTTTTTTTTGCCCTTTGCAGTTTTGTAAACCCTCCCCCCCCCTTTTTTCCCTAACCACAAAACCCCCCCCTCCCTGCCTTGTGCCCACATGTTCCCCCCCCTTTTCCCCCGCTTTCCCCCCCAAAAGGGGGGGGGAAAACGTTTGGGGGGATTTCCCCAACCCAAGCCCCCCTTTGGGGGGCTTTGGGGGGAAAAGGGGATTGTTCCCTTCCCGGGCGGGGTTAACTTTTGTTGGGTGGTGGGGCCATACCCCTAATAATCCAGCCAGGATGCCAGGTTTCCCAAATTTTGGGGGTTTTTAATTTTTTGCCCACCGGGAAAACCCCCCAAAAGGAAAGGTTTTGGGGTTGTTTTGGGCCCCCCCACCCCCCCCCCGGGCCCTTTTTCTGTTTATTAGCCTTCCTTTTGGGTTTTGCCCAGTTGGGTTTCCCCTTCCCCTTAAATTTTAGGGACCCCCAAGCTCGGGGGTTTCATTCCCCGGTTATAAAAAAACTTTTTTTTTTTTAATTGGGTTTCCTTTTTTGGTACCAAATTGGGAACCCCTTCCCAACCCTTTGGGACAAAAACCCCGGGCTGGGTTAAAGATTTTCCCCCAGGTTCCCAGTTTGGGCCGGGCCTGCCCCTGGAAAACCGCCCTTGAAAATTTTCCCCCAAAAACCCCGGGGGGGTTTTTAATTTTGGGTTTCCTTCCTCCTTGGTTTACTTTTGGGGTTTGTCCCCTTCCCCCTTTCAAAGGGGGTTTTTCCCAGGGTTTTAAACGTTTGGGAAGGGAAATTTGTTTATGAAAATTTCTAAACCCTTTTTTAAATTTTCGGGGGCGGAGGACTCGTCGGGAAAGGAAATTCCCCCTGGTTTTTAAAGGCCCGGTTTTTTCCCCATTTTGTCTATTTGATTTTAAACCCAAAGGGGGGGCCCCAAAACCTTATGGGGAAAGTGCCCCCACCGAAAAAAAAAAGTTTCCCTCCCCCCGAAAAAAGGGGGTTGATTTTTCCCCCCCCGGGAAACCCCCCAATGGGTAAAGGGGGGGGGGGTCCTAGGGGGGTTTTTCCCCCCCCCAGGGGTTTTCGGGGGGAAATTTTTTTTTTGGGGGTTTTTCCCCCTTTTTCCCCCGGAAAGGGGGGCCCCTAGTTGGGCGGGGGAATTACCGCCCCAGGGCCGGTTCTTGGCCGGGGGAAAAAGGGCTGCTTTTTTTTGGGGGTTTGGGGGTTGGGCCCCCATGTAAAAATGGGGTTTTTTGGGGGGGCCGCAAAAAAATACGCCAGCTTTTTTGGGCCCCCTTTGGGGCCCCGGCCCCGGGCCGCCCCCCGGGAGGGGGGGAAAGCCCGGGGGGGGGCCCCCCCGGGGCCCCAAAAAAATGGTTGGGGGGCCCGCCCGGGGGCCCCCCCCCCTCGGTTTTCCCAAGCCCCCCGGGCCCCCCGGGGGGGTTACCAATTTGGGGAAAAAGAAAAATAAATTTTCCCAAAAGGCCAAAACCCTTTCCCATTGCCTTCCTCCCAAAACCAGCCAGGGGAAGCCCCGGGGCAACTGGCCAGTCAGCCTACTTCGGGGAGAATCTGGGAAAGGACTTGAATCCCCCCCCCCGCCGGGCCGGGTTTTTTTTTTGGGCAGAAAAAAAGGATGGTTCCCCCCGTGTATGCTACAGGGGGCTAAATAAATACCAAAAAACCGCTTCCCTCTCCCCTTTATCTCAAGCTTTTGCCCTTTTAAGGGGCCTAAAAAGGGTTTTCCAAGTTGGATCTGCGAGGAGCCTATAACCTCATCCGAATTTGGGAGGGGGATGGTGGGGGGAAAACGGCGTTTAAAAACCCGAGATGGACATTTTCATTACCTGTGATGCCCTTTGGGCTCTGTAACGCTCCAGCGGTGTTTTAAGAACCGTCAACTGTCTTCCGGGGGGGTCTTGTCACCTGCGTCATGTGTACCTAGATGAAATCCCGTTTTCTCCCCCTGTCTTCGGAACCCCCGGGGGTAAGTACGCCGGTTCTGCAATTGGCCAGAACCGATTTTACGCCAAACTGGAGAAAAAGTTATTCCATCGGACAGCCCACCTTTT
This sequence comes from Phyllomedusa bahiana, assembly GCA_025379985.1. Classification (NCBI taxonomy): domain Eukaryota; kingdom Metazoa; phylum Chordata; class Amphibia; order Anura; family Hylidae; genus Phyllomedusa; species Phyllomedusa bahiana. The sequence continues at coordinate 92,335 of JAODAL010009280.1, read as the reverse complement.
CGGCTTCTAGTCTCGGCTGAAGGCCTGAAAATGGGCCCAGCAAAAACTCCGCGGAATGCGTGGCCCCTCTGTCGGGCTTCGGGCAATACAGCGTTCCCGGGTTCGCGAAATTACCGACATTTATTCCCCCCTTCTCCACCTGGGGGGTTTCCAAACGTGGCCCTTACTAGGAAGAAAAGCGAAACCCGGGGGTGGCCTCCCGGGGGCCAGAACGTTTGTGGATCTAAGACGGCCTTCTCCACAGCTCTGTCTTGGTCCGGCCCGATTGCGAGAGGGGGTTTTCCTTGGAAATGGAGCCCCTTCCGTGGGGGCAGGGGCGGCCTCAGCAGAGAGGCTCCAAAAGGTAGGTTTTTCCCTGTGGGTTTTCTCAAAGACCTTCTCCCGGCTGAGCGGGAAACTATGCCATTGGGGGGGCCGGGAAAAATCTTGGCTAAGTTGGGTCTAGAGGGGGTGGCACATCTGTGGAGGGGGCTCGTCTCCCAAACAAAAATTTTTCGGCCACAAAATTTGTTGTATCTTCAGACGGCCCCCAAGTCTAAACCTCGCAAGCCCGGGGGGTTCTTTTTTTTTTCAGGTTTGGCTTTTTATACATTTTGGCCCCCGTGAGAAAAACGTCAAGGCGGATGCCCCCTTTGTGCCTTTGGACGTGGTCGGTGAAAAGAAAACCCGTGTAACCAAAACTTATCTCCCCCGAACGGTTGGTTCAGGGTCCCAGGTCTCCCAAAAAATTTCCCCCGGGGAAGCGTTACGTGCCCCCGGCACTCAGGAGGGAAGATTTGGAGTGGGGGCATAGCTCTTGGTGGCTGGTCATCCGGAGCTCGGAAAATCCTATGCTTTTATCTCGGGGCAATCTGGTGGCCGATCAGACGGTGTCAAAGGCTAACCCTCGCCTGTGTCACTTTTTGCCGGCAAAAGGCCCACGCACAGGCCCCCTGGCCTCTTGCATTCCTTGCTTGTCCTGAAATCCCCCTGGACGCAATAGTTGGGGCTTTCCCCACGGATCTACCGTCTCCCCTGGGAATTCGGTCATTGGGTGGGGGGGACAGAGGTTTTTCAAAGATGTCCCATTTGTGCCTCTCCCTGGCCGCCGTCTGCCCCCCAAAATTGGCTAGTTTTTCTTCCCGGGATGTCTTCCCGGCTTCATGGCTGCCCCACAATTGTTTCCCCGACCGCGGTTTTTTCAATTTGTTTTCCCGTTTTGGCGTGCGTTGTGCTCCCTCTGCAAGTCAAGTTGGACTTCTCATCGGCCCTTACCCTCAGTCCCAAAGGGCGGTGGGAGGGTGAACCCGTTCTGGGAGAATCCTGGTCACTTTGTGTCCCGGGCGTCCCGGGACAATGGACGAGCTGCTTCCGTGGGCCGGGGTTTGCAATAACCCTCGGGACTCGGATGTGCCCGGGCTCCCCGTTCTTTGTAGTCTTGGCCCTCACCCCCACCCCCCTTCCCTGCTCCCAACTCGGATGTGCCCCCTGTCAAGACCAGGTTTTGGGATATCAAGGCCATCTTGGAGGAGGCGACTTTCTTCTTCGGGCCTCCGCCCGTTGAAGTCTCAGGGGACAAAAAAGGGGGGGGAAGGACCCGCCCGACGGTTTTTTCCTGGGGCCAAGTTTGGCTCTCTTTTTAAGTATGTGCGCCTGAAGGTCCTAGTCTTAATTGGGTCCCCGCTTCCCGGACCCTTTCAAAGGGTTTTCGGAGTTGAACCGTGAAATACAAATCTGTTTTCCTCCATTTTTTGGAACCAAATATTTCAGTGTCCTCCTTAAGCCTCTGGGCGAACCCGGGTTTTCTCGGAAAAAATGTGAGCCTTCCCAGTGCAATCCCTGCTCTTCGAGGTAAAGGACATTTAAATATGAAAAACGGTAGAGGGGGGAGTTTCTTCCTTTGTGGTTGGGGGGGGTTGGCCTGAGGGGAGATCCTGGGGGCCGGAATCCAAAAATCCTGAATCGGGACCCCTCCTCAGATTTCGGGCCTAAAAAGGTGGGGGGGGCCTTAAGGGGGGGGGGTTTGTAACGGGTTTGCACCGGCGGTCGAAAACCCCGTTCCCCCGGGGGTCCCCGGCGGGGGCGGGGGGGCCCCCCCTGACCCCACTGCCGGTGTGGCGCCCCCGTCCCCCTCACTCCCTGGCCTCGCTCCCCTCCGGTCCTCGTCCCCCCGCCCGGGCCGGGGAATGCGCGTGCCGCCCCCAGGGGCTGGGGGGGTTCACGTTTAATTTTAAAGGGACGGCGCCGGAATTGGGTAATTGCGGGCGCTGTCCCCAATAAGTTTTTTCACCCCGTCCTTCCCCGCTGGATCTATTTGCCTGTGCTTAGCTAAAGCGTTCCCTAGTGTTTCTCGCCTTTTCCGTGTACCAGACCTTTGCTTTGTTTTCCCCACTCGAACCCCTGCCGCCTCCCCTGACCTTTTGCCCGTCCACGACCACGAACCATTGCCGCCTGCCTGACCTTCTGCCTGCCCATGACTACGATTCCCGGACTACGCTTCTGTACCTTGCTGCACCTCAGCCGCCAGCGCAAGCAAGTCACGTCAGGGGGGACGACCTGGTAGCCTCACGCCGCAGCAAGTCCATCCAGCTTTGCGGCGGGCTGTGGTGAAAACCAGGGGCTACTTAGATTCCGTTCCCTGGCGTGGCTTAACTATCATCGCTTGCGGTGGTCCGGCGGATCCACTACCCAGCCGTTACACAGAGGGCACGCCAGAACCTGGAGACGAATTGGACCCCGCGGTCCGAGATGATGTGCCGAGGGAGGCCGTGTAGACGGAAGATGTGTTCAAGAAAGAGTGTGGCGAGCCGAGGAGCGGAAGGAAGATCTGGCAACGGGACAAAGTGTGCCATCTTCGAAAAACTGTCTGCGACCACCCAAATGAGGAAGGAGGAAGGTCGGTGATGAAATCCATAGACACCTGGGACCATGGAGACTCCGGCGTGGGCAAGGTATGCAGAAGGCCAGACAAGCCGCGACAGGGGGTCTTATCCCAGGCACAGATGGTACAGGCTTCCAAAAATTCTCTTGAGTCCCTAGCAAGAGTTGGCCACCAATAGAAGCGGGAGATCAGCTGCAACATCTTTCGAGCGCCAGGATGCCTGGCCACCAGGGAGCAATGTCCCCATTTTAGAATCTTCCTCCGGAGAGCTGGACGCACGTAAGTCTTCCCCCGAGGAATCTGCTGGAGGTCCACCGGAGCAACATGAACCAAACGTTCTGGGGGTATAATATGCTGAGGACCAGGATCTTCATCGATGGTATCAGAGGCGCGGGAGAGAGCGTCGGCCTTGATGTTTTTTTCTGCAGGGTGGAAGTGAATCGGAAGTTAAACCGTGAAAAGAACAGCGACCACCTGGCCTGGCGAGGATTTAGACGTTGAACCGACTGGAGATACAGGAGATTCTTGCGGTCTGTATAAACCTCAATGGGATGGCGAGCCCCTTCCAAGAGGTGGCGCCATTCCTCCAGGGCCAGCTTGATAGCTAGCAATTCCCGATCCCCGATGGCATAATTCTTCTCCGCCGGAGAGAAGGTCTTGGAGAAAAATCCGCAAGTGAGAGTTCTGCCCTTGGTCCCTTTTTGCAAGAGAACTGCCGCTGCTCCCACGGAAGAGGCATCCATCTCCAGAGTGAAAGGTTTTTCCGGGTCCGTGCGAGACAGGATAGGTGCAGAGGCAAAAGCCGACTTATGCTCCGTAAATGCCTTCTCGGCTGCTTGCGACTAGAGTCTCGGATTGGTGTTCTTCTTAGTAAGGGCCACAATTGGTGCCACCAGTGTGGAAAAATGGGGAATAAACTGCCGATAGTAATTTGCGAACCCTAAGAAGCGCTGTATGGCCCGAAGTCTGACAGGTCGGGGCCACTGCAAAACCCCCCCCGCTAACTTCACGGGAAAATTTCTTTTGGCCATTATCCAGACGTGTATCCCCAAGAAGGGGAAGGTGCCCAATGAAATAGGAAATTTCCCCTTTAACTTGGCGTAAAACCTTTTACTTGGAGACGACTCAGTACCGGGCTACTTGCACCCAAGGGGTTTCCTAAAGGACAGGGAAAAAATTTTGATGTCGTCCCAGAAAGACGATTAAAACAGGAATAAAGGAGGTCTCTACAATACATTAACGAATTCCCGAAGACGGCTGGGGCTTTGCATAACCCAAAAAAGGAAACCAACCAAGTATTAAAAAGTGCCCATCACGCGAAAAAAAAGGCCCCTTTCTTCCATTAACCCCCCTTTTCGGATTCAAACGGGGTTTTAAAAAATTTTTTTTAAAACGCAGGAAAAATTTTAAAGAAAGACCTTGGCCCCCCGGAGCCGGTCGAAAGTTCCGAAATTAGAGGTAATGGTTTATCGGTTCTTAAAGGGTTTGCCCTTTTTAAAGGGTCCCAGTCACCGATGCAGGGGCAAAGAAAACCCAATCCTTTTTCTCAACGGAGAAAAACCCGGGCCCTCCTTTGGGGGAAAAGGGGATTTGGGGAAAACCCTTCCCCAAAAAATTCCCTTTATATAGGCCGACAGGGCCAGATTTTCGGGTACGGAAACGATAAAACCCTGCCTCGGGGGGGACTGGTCCCAGGGAGAAGGTAAATCGGAAAATTCATGGGGGCCGATGGGGCGGCAGCGTCTTGGCCCCCTTTTTTCAAAAAAAACACACCCCAAAAAGTCCTGGTATTCTGCGGGCGGCCTGGCAAGGTTTGGGAGTTGACTGGGGAAGGGAGGGCACCCCCGGGGGCGGGGTGGACCAGATTTTTAAAACCCCGGGGAAATTTCGGCCCCCAACGAAAGGGAAATCCCGGTCTTCCAGTCGGCGAAGGGCGGTGTTGCACCAGGGGTTAGCCCCAAGAGGAAAAAACCGACGAAGCCTTGGTAGCACATAAAAGGGCGATTTTTCTCCTTGTGGAACCCTCACCTGGAGGGAAAAACCGGGTGGTGATGTATTTGGCCCGGAGTCGCAAAATTTTTTTCCCCCAAATAAATGGAGAAATCCCAGGGGTTTTTCCACCCGGACTAGCGGAAAGCGAACGGTCCCCAGGGAGGCGGGAAAAATTTTTCCAAAAGGGCCCCCAGAATCCGGGGGAAGGAGGTCCCTAAAACGTGAGGCCAGCCAGCCCGTGCCCTTGTAGGGCATCGTCAGATGTGGAGAGGAGGAATTAGCCCTAGGGACCCCTCCCCTATGGGCCCCTAGGTTTGAGCTTTTCCCGGGGCCGCGGGGACGTAACGGGAAACCTAAGAGGGGGTGTTGGGACTGCCCCAGTACAGGCAAAGATTCTCTGCCACGGCGACGGGTTTAGCTTTTGGGCCGTTTAAGTGAGCCCGGTCCACCGCTTTTTTTCCAAAAGGGGAAATTGCATTTTAATGGCAGCGGGAGCTTCTGGCCCCCGGGGCTACCCCAAAGGAAGAGGGCGGGGGCGAACGGTGCCCATTTCGGTTGAACCCCCTCCTGTCCTTGGCAAAACGAAAAAACAATCAATGAGGGGGGCCGGGTGGATGATTTCCCCCTCAGAAGGGGGGGAAATGTCTCTGCAGCCAGTGCGCCCTTTCCCCCCAAACCCTGCGGGTTTAGGCCCTTTTTAAAAGGGGGCCCGAAAAGGGGCACGTCTTTCCCGGGAAAATTTTCCGAGGCCAATTTTAGGGAACTGTACGGGAATAGTCCCCTACGGAGGGTCCCCCCTGGCAAAGGGTTCGGGAGTGCCGTCCGGCTGAAACGCACGGCTGTTCCTCAAAGACGCCAAAAAAAAAAAAAAAAGGCCTGTAGGTCTTGGGGGGTCACGGGGTCGTTCCTGTCCCAGAGGGGTGTTGCCCCAAACCAGAGCCTTTCCCCGGAAAATAGACTGGGCCACGATTTTTCCCCTTTTGCCCCTCCCGTGAGGAAAAAAGGAATTTGGGCCCCTTCAGGGTCGGGCATGCCCTGGAGCACTGGGGGATGGGAAACCCCTGCAAAAAATTAAAGGGTTTCCCCGTCGAATTTAGATGGGAGAGAGGGGGAAAGAAGCTTGGGGGCCCCCGAAGGGCCCGCGGAACAGGAGGGGTAGGAGGAAACCCCCGGTGGAGATGGCTGCAGGCTGGGGGCGTAAGGAGCTGTCGCCAAAACCCTTTCGGAAAGCGGGTCCAACGCTGTCCTTTTGCGCTATCTGCTGCGACTGCTGGGCGACAATGGACGTGAGATCCACTTTACTGGGTAGAGGCACCTTGGTGGATCCGGGCCGATCTAACTGTTACGACAGCGGTAGGGGATCTGCTGGACCACCGCAAGCGATGGTGTAAGCCACCCAGGAGCGAGTCTAAGTAGCACCCTATTCACCAGAGACTGCCGCAAAGCGGGATGGACTTGCTGCAGCAGGAAACTACCAGGTCGCTTCCACTGACGTGACTTGCTTGCGGTGGCAGCCAAGGGTGAGCATGGTCCCAAATCGTGAGGCGAAAAACGAAAGTCAGGGACAGGCGGTAAAGGGTCAGGGCAGGCGGCAAAGGTTCGAGGTCAAGAGACGTAGCAAGAGGGTCAGAACACCGAAGAAGACTAGGACGCACTTGGGAACGCTTTCTCTAAAGGCTAGGGGCACAATAGATCCAGCAAGGAAGTGCCGGGGGAAACCCTATATGGGACCACGGCCAGCAATAATAAATTTACTGGCCGCTGGCCCTTTAAATTTCAAAGAAGTACAGCACGCGCGCGCACTAGGGGGCACGAGCGTGCACTGCAGCCGGCAGAGAGCCGCGTGGGGACAGGAGCGTGGCTGGGTAAGTGGAAACGCTCGGGAGGCGAGTACACCCGCGGCCCGATCTGCGGACCGCGGCGCCAATCGTCCCGGAGCAGGGGGGCACGGGCCAGGCACGGTGCACCCGCAGCCCGACCCACGACTGCGGGACCACCCGTGACACTGGTGGTGTCCTCTGCTTTGTGTTTACATCCTCTTCTACGGTCGGGGTGTGAATTCTTTAGCAAATCAATGGATTCAACAGTCGTGGGTCATTTTCTTGGCATCAACAATAAGTGGTGTGTGATTGGTTATTTTAATGGAATAGCACATGACTATTTAACTGTTAATTGGACAACAATTTTAATGCCAGACAGAGACCCTGAAGGTAAAAAAAAGTATAAGGGTATGTTCACACGATGTATTGCGGCGCGTACAGTACAGTGCGCCGCAGTACATCGTATGTTTCAGGAGCTCGCGCTAATACGCGCGTACTCCCACGGACGGGGGGCCGGCAGCCCGTCGGCCTCATAGACATGCATTGCTTGTGGCGCGTATTCGCCGCAAATAATTGACATATCACTTATCTCCCCGCGCATACAATACGATTGTATTGTACGCATGGGGGGGATGAGGCGTAATCCATAGTTCTCTATGAGAGCTATGGATTACCGTAATTATGGCTCGCATTTCCCCACGTATTAAGCGCAGTACGCGGCGAAATACGCAGCGAAATGCGCCCCAAAATAAGCCGTGTGACATACCCTAAAGGAAATGCTAGGACATTTTTGACCCCTCTCTTGATACTGATTAAAAATGAGCAACAATTCTTAAAAAAAAACTACACTGTGTTAATAAGGTGTATTTTTTTAATGTTATTTCTAAAAAAAAAAAAAACAAATATTTCAAAAGCCTCAGATTTTGGAACAAAGTGCACTGAAAGCTTGAAGATATTGGTGAAAGCTCTGTTCCTTGTGTACTAGCAGTTGGCATATAATCACTAAACCAATCAGTAGCTTCAGTCAAAGCATATGATTAATATATTCTGTACTGTGAGGTTAATCCTCTTTCTTAAAATGGCTATTGGCAAACCGTACTTATTTTTTAAAACTAATTTCAGTCCTCTTTTAAACAGCTATCTTTGTAATGCAATAACATAACACCTTTCAAAATTTTGGGGTCACCCAGACAATTTTGTTTTTCCCGAAACCATACTTTTTTTTATAAAATATTGCAAAATAAAAAATATCAAAAGGGTTGGTTACGTCTGGGGGTGACCCGGACCACCGCGGCATGGCGTAACCCCACACCAGGAGGGGAATCAAAAGGGGGACCCGGGTTTTTTTCCCAGAGCCCGCCGAAAAGGGGGATGGTCTTGCTGCGGGGTTTTTCCCACCAGGTCCTACCACGGCGAGGCTTCCTGCTGGGGGCCAAGAGTGCGGGGACAAATGGCGGGCGGGCTCTGCTAGACGGGCAGAGGTCAGGACAGGGGCTCTGGTTCGAAGGGTAGAAAGCGGGGGGGGGTAGCGGCAAAGGTTCTAGACGATAACTAAGCGGGAGTCTTTAACAAAGGGGCAAACAGAATCCGGGAACACTTTCACCATGAATTTCCCCAAGGAAAACCGAGGGCCACAAAGGGCCGACAAAATGGGAGCATCCCCGGAAATGAACCAATTACCACCACTGCCCCTTTAAATTCAAATTCCGCCGCCGCGCCCTAGGGGGGGAGCTACTGCCGGGACCGACCAACAGACAGAGCGCGCCGGTAATGAACGCCGGGGGGGGTACCAACACAGGGGACCCCAAACCCCACAGCGGAGGGCCCGGAACGGGCCGGGCCGGCCTTGACCCGGACGGGGTCGCGGGAGCGCCGTGACTAACCCCCCCTTGGCCCCCCCCCTTTTGGGCCCCCCTTCCCTTTTAAAAGGAAGAAGGAATTTCTGGATGAGCTGCGGTTTAAAAATATTATCCTCCGCCCCAAAACCTCTCTTCGGGGGCCAAGCCCTTCCACCCACCGGGAAGTATCCCTTTCCCCCCAGTTCTCCTCATGCCAAATCCCCTTGACCTAAAACAGGGGCGCACACCCAGACAAGGAGGAAGGGCTTCGGGGAAAAGGGTTAAGCCCGGGGGGCTTCAACAAAACAGAAAAAATTGGGGAATTCCATCGCGGGAGGGGCCGGGATTTGTAGACCCCGGGGTTATGGGGCTAGACCTAAAAGGGCCCCCAGGAAACGGGTCCCATTTGTGGAAGGTTTTTAAAAGGCACATAACAAAAGCCACACTTGTCACCGGGGGAAAGACTGGGGGGGAATTCTTCTTCTTCCCCTTGAGTCTTCATCGCTGGGAAAGCCGGACAGCACTGGCGGGTCGGGGACCAAGGCCCTTTCATATTTTGAACCTTATTCTCATACAGTGCGTCCCCCCCGGGGCCCCTTTCCGAGGAGGTTCCAAAGGAAGGGGGGGGGAATAGGCCATAACACGAAAGGGGGGGCCCCCGGACTGGACTCAAGGAGTTAAGGGAGAACTCCGCCCACGCAGAAAATTGGGACCAATTCCCCTTGACGTCCAATGAAAGGGCAAAGGGAAACACCCTAAAACTTTTTGCCCCTTTTCCCACCTGGCCGTTCATCTGCGGTGGTAGCGAAAAAAAGCGACTTCCCCCTGAATTTGGTTTGCACGGGGCTCCCAAAACCGGAAAAAAAATTGGACTCCCCTCCAGACAATTTGCTAAAGGGTCCAGCAACAAACACAGGAGGAAAATATTTCACCAGGCGGAGGAGAGGGCACCCTGGCCGGGACAAATGCGCCTTTTTTGGAAAAGCGATCTTTAATCACCCAAAATGTGTTTGCCAAGGGGGGGGGAGTTCCCTTAATAAATCCATCAAATTTTGTCCGGGTTGCGGGGGAAGGGGGAAGGCTGAATAGCCCTCCGGCTTGTGACGGGCTCTTTTTTGGGGGCACGGAGTCACAAACAAACAAACCCTTAACACCTTTTCCATTCGGGCCACCAATAAAACCCGGGATATCGGGCAAAGGTTCTTCGGCGCCGGAGGAACCACCACCAATGGCAACCCCCCATTTGGGATACTCTGCGAAGCAGGGCCATATAAGCCCTTCCAGGGGGAAACCTTCCGGGGGGTCCACGGCGTCCCGAAAGGCCTCTGGAGGAAATTTAGTGCCAGGAGAGCATCTTCACCCACCACGCGGGGGGCCGGGAGAGGGCATCACTCTCACTTTCTTTTGGGCCCTGGCGAATGGATCTGAAAACAAACCGGGGAAAGAAGAGCGACCACCTACCGGCGGGGTTAAGTCCTACCGTCTGCAGATTTTGGGGGTTTTTTGGGTCCGAGTAGATACGATGGGAAACGGGCGCCAACCAGCAAAAACCCCACTCCTCCGGGCCAAATTTTTATGGCTAGTAGCCCCCGGTCGCCAATCGGTATTTTTTCTCACACCAAACGTCGGGGAGAAAACCGCACGTTACAGTTTTACCCGTGGTTTTTTCTTTTTGCAAGAACTGCTCCCCTCCCACAGATGGGGCATCCAACCCCAGTGTAAAGGGGTTTCGTGGAACCCGGGGACGTGCAAGGATAGAGGCCAAGGGAAAGGCGACTTGAGCTTCAAAAACCCTTCTCGGCCTCGCCCGGCCACTGCATGATTGGCTTGTTTCTTGGTGAGGCTACATCGGGGCCACCACGGGGAGAAGGGGGGAATGAACGGCGTAGTATTCAGAACCCAAAATCGCTGGGTTGCCCGCAGGGCCCACGGGCGTGGCCACTGAACACAGAGATAGTTTCGCTGGATCCATCCTAGGCTTTGGCGAATATACCCCAGAAACGGGAGATAGTCTGATGGAGGGGGCACTTCCCCACTTGGCGACAGGGGGTTCTCCCCTAGACGCCAGACCGCGAACAGGCAACGGGGGCCCCCAGGGCAGGAGAGAACCCAGGAGTCCCCAAAGGGAGACCCCACGCAGGGGGAAGGAGGGCCCGAAACTCATTCACTACTCCCGAAAGATGGGGGGGCATTGCAATCCCCAAGGGCATCACTAGGGACTTTAAAATGCCCGTCCCTGATTTGAAGGCCCCTTCCACCTCGCCCCGTTTCGGACCAAATTGTAGGCCCCTCTCAGACCAACTTAGAGAAGATCTTGCGCCCCGCAGGCGCAAACTTCCGTATCAACGGGAATGGGTAAAAGGTTTTCACCGTGACTTTTCAAACCCCCGGGACTATGCAGGGCCAAAGGGACGTCCTTTTTCTTTTCAAAAAGAACCCCGCACCCGCGGGAAAAAGACTTTCGAAGAAACCCCCTTTCCCAGATCTCCTATTACTTGGTCAGGGGTTAGTCCAAAGGAAACCCACATGGGGAGACTTGGGCCCCGGGGGGGAACTGGTACCGGCAAAAGTCAATTTGGGCAATTTATGGACGATGCGGAGGCAGACTCTCGGCTTTTCTCCAAGAACACTCGGCGTGCCCTTTTTCGGTGCCAGCCCCCAGCGGGTCCGTTGGGTTTACGAGAGCAGAAACACCGGGGGAGGGCCACCAAACACGCCCCCGACATTTGGGACCCCAAAAATCACTTCTCCAGAACCAGCCCCGATAGGGGAAATGGAGCCGCAGCCATGGGGGTCGAGGAGGACCGCCGACGAGGAGCGACAACACTAGAAAGATTTCTTCCCTTTTGCCGCCCCCAGGGAGGACGGGCTTGGTACCACTGGGTGGGGCGCTAAGTACCCCCCCCCTGACAATGAGATACCACGGCTTCTCCCGACGATACCGGGAGCCGAACTGCTTTTCTAAGACGGTGTATGAAAATTTCCCTGGGCCCGAGTCCAGAAACGCCGGAACTTTGGGGAACGTGATGCCATCCTGACCACCGCACAGCATCAACAGGGGTGGAGAAGGGGGTTGCACCTAGGAATTCCCTCCCACAGATCCAGGTGCGGGTTTTCCCGCAGGCTTGGGGGCGCCGGGGCAATTTTTTCCCAAAACTCCAGCTCCACAGTAAGGACAAGTTTTTTTGCCGACCGGGGCCCAACTCCTGTTCAAAAACAGCCCGCAATTTTCATGGGGTCCTCGGTGGAGGGGCGGCTGTGGTGCGGGGCCTTGGAACACCGGGGCCACAGGGAAAACCGCGGGGGGCTGACAAAGCCTTGCGAAGTTCTTCCTCCCGTTCAAGGAAGCGAGTCAATGCGATTCTAACCACAGGGCACTGAGGGATGACGGAAGGGTCCCACCCAGGACGTCCTTAAAAATCGGGGTTGAAGCCCTTTCTTTAATAGACCCTCGTTCCAAACAGTTCAGAGGCCAGGGTGGGAACTTACCCGTATCTCCTACAGACAGTCCCACTGGCTAATTTAGGGGGGCTGTCCAAACGGGGGAGGGACTGGCTGGTTCCTCAAAGACGTTTCGGAACTTCTAGAAATGACGTAGACCCCCTCACTGATAGTTTCTTCCCATAGAGGGGACCCATCCAGGCATTTTCCCCACAGAGGGTGGGCCAAAGAAAGCCACCTTTCCCCCCCTCGGACAGGAAATGACAGTCATCAGCTCCACGTGCAAGAGCATTGGGGGATAACCCCCTGCAGGTTTTTGGGGCTCCTCAACTTGGACGGAAGCGACAGCAACTGGCCCCCTCAGAGCCACCGGAACCGTGAGGCAGGGAAACCCCCGCGGGGCTGGTGAAGGCGCTGCGCTGGGCGGTACGAGTTGCTGCAACTTGGATAGCTGTAGTTCTGCCCTGTTGACCGAGTTTCTGGACTGCAACAACGACGGTCATCAGATCCCCAGGGTGGGTAACGGCACCTTTGGGGGGATCCATGGTGGGCCTACTGTTTAAAAGGTCTGGGGGTGGATCCCCTGGGCCACCGGGCATGGGGTAAGCCCACACCAGGGGGTGGGGAAACAAAGGGACCCTATTTACCAAGCCCCCGCAAAGCGGATGGCTTGCGCGGGGGTTTTTCCCCAGGGCACACCACTGGCAGGGTTTGCCTTCGGTCGGGCCCAAATCGAGGGACATAATGGCAGGGAGGCTCGTGGCGTAACACAGGAGTCGGGACGGGGGCTCTGGTTCGTAACGGAACAAAAAGGGGGCAGGCGGGCGAAAGGGTTCTAACGTAAAAAAGCAGGACGGCCACGAACAAGACAAAACGCTCTGGAACATTTTTCACCATGGAAAACACCAAGATCCGCGGGGGCCGCGGGAAGGGGCCGGGGCTAAATAAGCTCCCCCGGCAATGAACCAATTACCGCGCACTCCCCTTTTTAAAAAACAAATTGCCGGGCACGCCCCTGCCCCGGGGGGACTACTCCGGGGTCGGAGCCAAAACAGACAGACGCCCGGGGTAATAACGCCGGAGGGGGACAACACGAGGGGCCCCCGAACCACGGCGGGCGGGGCTCCGCTGAACGGGACCGGGGCCCCGGCCCCCGGGCAGTGGTCGGGAGCTCTGAATTAAAAATTTTTTTTTTTTGAAAAATAATTTTCACTAAAAACTTTGCTTTATCAAAAAAACCCTTTCAGAAATTTGGGAATTGCTAGAAATCGGAAAAATTTTCCCCCATGCCAAGCCCCTCCCAAATTGGGATGGGCTTGAGGGGCAGCGAAATAAGGGTAAGTTTTTCCCAAAACACTCTGGGTTGGTCTGGTGCCACTGCCACTTTTTATAAAAACCCTCCCTTAAAATTCAAAAAATTTTTGGGTGTGCTTTGGGATTTTTGGAGGTTTTGGGCCCAATTACCTTAAAGGGATTGGCTTGGCTTGGCTGGGTGATATCTTCCTTTTCAAACCTTTTTACCTTGTACAAATCTTCCACTTTGGCACACCAAAAAAAACCCCACCACAATTACCCCCCATGCTGAAGAGGGCGCAGCACTCTTCAGCATCTTCATTTTGTTCGTGTTTTGCAAAGTTTTCTGTGGCCCAAACCCCCAAAATTCTTTGCTGTCCATAACACTTTTTCCCAAATTTTCCCTCTTTCAATGCGTGTTCTTTACCAATATTAACTTTCCTTCTTTACCAGTCCAATATGGTTTTTCTTGCCATTCCTCCCCCTGAAGGCCCACCCGGAGTCCCCCTCTTCCGAAACGGATCTGGCGTTTTTGGGGGAAATTTTGGGGTCTTGGCCCGGAGGCGTCGATTTCTCAAATTGGATTTTAAAGTACTTGTCTTTTTCTCGGGGGGGTAGGGGGGCCCCCAAACTTCTCTTTCTACTTTGGTTAGAATCTTTTTGTGCTCTCCCCCGAAGGGGGAGTAACACCCGTTGTAGGAAATTTTCGTTTTCTTGAAATTTCCGCATGAATGCCTTAATCTCTCGCACAGAACAAACTGTCTTTTCCCATAAATTCTCTTTTTCGGGGCCATTTTGCATTTTAATCAACCAAAAAATGTAATGCCCAGTTTCCAAAACTACTCAAAAAAGGGGTCTTTTTTTAATTTCTCAAATCAAAAACTTTTTTCATTGGGGCTAACATACTTGCACGGGGTTTTAAAGGGTTGAAAAATACCAATAGCCTTCTTACACATTAAAAAACAAATGTACCTTTAAAAACGTGGGTGATGGTTTTTGGAAAGGGGCCCTATACAACTAGTAATATGCATTAAAACCAGACTTTGCAGCTAGAAAGTCATTTGCCCATTAAAATGAATAGAGTTATTTCGATTCTTTTAATTTGCTTCTTTAAAAAAAATTGCTTTTCTTAAAAAATAAGACATTTCAAAGGACCCCAAACTTTTGAACATTACAGCTAAATTTTTTTTAAAATGTACTAAACTACTGACCTAACCATTGAACTCACTGAACCCAGTCATTTTTTTATACCTTTCCTCATATAATTGAAAGGGGCCCTTTACCAAGCCCCTTTTTTGTATATCGGGACATTTAATTTATGTAAAATTACATTCTCCACAACAGAATTGTAACAGGAAACCATGGGGCCCCAGAAAACTTAAAATGGGCTCCCACTCCACAGTGATCACATTCAGTAGCAAATTCAGAACATACCTGGCTTCAGCCCCATAAACATCATGCTTTTATGTTATCACATACAGTGGGTTGCAAAAGCATTCATACCCCTTGAACTGTAGTTTTAAAGACTACAGCCACAAACTTAAATGTTTTCTATTGATATTAATATTTTATGTGATAGAACATCACAAAGTAGAAAGTGTTTGTAAGGTATAAAGAAAATGATACGTGCTTTTCTAAATTTTTACAAATTAAAAAAATTAAAAGTGTGGTGTGCACATGTATTCAGCCCACTGTACTCTCATATCCCTAAATAAAATCCAGTGTGATCAATCTTCTTTAGAAGCCACCTAATTTGTAAATTGAGAACATGTGTATGTACCGTATTTTCCAGACTATAAGATGCACTATAAAATAGGAAAAAAATATTTTAAGCAAAAAAGTCCAGGCTGAAGTGAAGTTTTTATTGGTACCATTTTGGGATAGAGGCGACTTTTTGATAAATTTTTATTCCAATCTTTTGGGGATATGAAATGACCAAAAAAAACCACAATTTTGGCATTTGGAATTTTTTCTTTTCTATGGTGTTCAGCGCATGGGATAAATGATGTATATTTTAATAGATTGGACTTTTATAGATGCATCAATATCAAATATGTGTCACTTTTTAATTTTTTTATTTGTAAAACGGCAAAAGGGGATGATTTAAACTTTTAAGATTTTTTTTTAACTTTTCTTTTTTTTACTTTAATATTTAGTCCCCCCAGAGTACTTGACCACTAGGGGGCACACTTCCTTGTCCTATATACAGCACTACTATTGTACTGCTGTACATAGGACTTTCATTCATTACTTATTACACCTTGGCTTAGGCAGGGTGTAATAAGTGAACATACCCTGTACATGGCTGCTGTGGAAACCTGCACTAGGCTTCCGTCTATCATGACATCTGATTGCCCCCCCCCCCTGCAATTACGTTGCGGGGGGTTATCACAGGGAGGAGCGGTACGCAGCCGCGGTGTCTAAAGTGATAAGAGCAGGTCCCATACCTGTGTACTAGCAGTGATGCACTGAGCTGCCACACTCAGCTATCTCAGGGCAGCAGGAGACTGGAGTGCCGCGATAAACCCTGCCGCCGGCTTTCCGCAGCATCGCTCCTCTCCAGCCTCTTTCCACGCTCAATATATTCGGACTACTAGTGTATGATCACACGGCTAATTTTGGGGCGCATTTCGCTGCGTATTTCGCGGCGTACTGCGCTCTAATACGAGCTAAATGCGTCCCAATCATTACGGTAATCCACAGTTCTCATAGAGGACTATGGATTACGCCTCCTCTCCCCGGGCGTACAATACGATAGTATTGTACGTGCGGGGAGATAAGTGACATGCAATGAGTGTCTATGGGTCCGGCAGGCTGCCCCCCCCCGCGTCGCGGGAGTACGCGCCAATCAGCGCGACTCTGCAAACACCCGGCGTAATTGCGGGGCGTACTGTACGCCCCACAAATAAGCCGTGTGAACTTACCCTTAGACGCACCTCTGTTTTCCCCCAAAATTTGGGGGGAAAAAGTGTGTCTTAAAGTCCGAAAAATACGGTAATTATTCTCAGTCTAACTACAGTTGTTTTGTGAAGGCCTCAGGTTTGTTAGAGAACATTACTGAACGAACAGCACCATGAAAACCAAACAACCCACCAGACAGCAAAGTGTATTGCATGGTAAAGTTTTAAAAAATTAGCCCAAGCTCTGAACATCTCACGAAGCACTGTTCAATCCATCATCCATAAAGAGGAGTGTGGCACAACTGCTAACCTAGACATGGCCATCCACCTAAACTGACAGCCCAGACAAGGAGAGCACAAATTACAGAAGCAGCCAACAGGCCCATTGTCTGCAGAGATCCACGGCTCAGATGGGAAAATCTGTCCACAGGACAACTATTAGTCATGCACTCCACAAATCTGGCTATCATGGAAGAGTGACAAGAGGAGAGCCCTTTTTGAAAGCAAACCATAAGAAGTTCTGTGTGCAGTTAGCAAAAAGCTATGTAGGGGACACAGCAAATATGTGGAAGCAGGGCCGTCTAAATGATTTTGCACACTAGGCTACTGCCCTGGTGCCATAGGGGGCCCTCCAGGAGCCACTGAAAACCTAAGCACTATTTTTCTGTGAGCATATTCACTAAGACATCCCTGCTTTCACTGCCACATGACACAGCCTCCTCACAGCAGCAGGCTGGCTGCAGCACGTTCCTTTTTTGAACAACACCTAACCTGGAACCCTGTACTTGTCAGCTCACCATCTCCTCCAACTGAATGTGCTGACTCCCGAATGGTGAGTGCTGTTGGCCTTCTGTCTTTGCAGCACTAGTTCGCTGACATGGCTTTGATTTAGTGAAGATGTAAAAAAGAAAAAGCAGTGAATTTTAACTTTGGTTAACCCCCTTCATTCCAGCACTATCTGTGGGCTCTTTCCCACAAGAGTGTCTGTTCCCTGCTATGTCATTGATAGATGGTTGTGCAAACATGGAGGGCAACTCTTTGCAACTGTTAGGTCATATCTTCTGCACTGCAGTTTTTTTTTCTGAGTGACTTTGCTTTTATCTATCCCCCCCCCCCTCTTTTAGATGATTTCAAATGAACATATTACTCTTCATGGGCCTCTCCATGGTACTAAATTCTGTTCAGCTCTGGACTAATGGTGGTTTCAGTATAAACTGCCTTTAAAGTTTTATTCATTTTGCAGTCCTTTGCTTCCGACTTCTGAATGGTGATTTGTTAATCTAGCTGCATATTTTTATAATTTTGTGACTGACCTCATATGTGCATCTAAATTAAAGGGTTTATCTGACTTAAAAAGGGCTACTACTGCACGTAACTACAGTAGGAGCCCATTCACATCATGTTTTCTGCCTCATTTTAATTTTAGTCCTGCCCATTTCATTCCCTGGGTGCCGTAGTCCATAGCGTCCACTGCATCTAAGTGGTTAACAGAGTGAAGAGGCTCCCTCTGACATTCATGGGCACCCCTGCAATGCAATCCCAACCAGAGGCCAAATAATGGTCTGTGGTTCTAATATACAGGGTCTCATGTAATAGGTTGCCTGTCACATGTCCAGAATAATTACATAGCCATACAGTTATGTATTGCTAGGCACTATAAGGCTATGTTCACACGGTGTATTTGCAGGGCGTAATTACGCCCCGCAATTACGCCGCGTGGGGGGGAGCGGGGCGGGAGCAGGGGGACGGCACCTCGCTGGCCCTAGACATTCATTACCAGCGGCGCGTATACGCCATTGGTAATTCACATGTCAGTTATCTCCCCCCTCGGCGTATTCACCGAGCAGGGAGAGGAGACGTAATCCATAGTTCGCTTACGGATTACCGTAATGACTGGGACGTATTCCAGCCGTAATTTGCGCACTCCGGCGCGTAATTACGGACTGAAATACGTCCAATTTTAAGCCGTGTGAACATAGCCTAAAAGTCACATATTTGGAATATAAAAAAGGATAAAGTAAATAATAGAAAAATGTTTAAACAAATGAAAAAATAAAAAATATCAACACAAAATTACGGATTCCCAAATAAAAAAAAAAACATTTTATTTTGTAAAGAAAAATAAAGTTAAACATAATTGAGTATTGATGCGTCTATAACGCGCCTTTCTATAACATTCTCTTGTCATGATATCCAAATGACGAATGCTATAAAAATACAAACTATGCAAAAAATGGCTTTTTTTATCTATCCAGTCTCACAAAAGGCTCAAAGATGATGAAAAATTGGGACATACCCCAACATCATGACAATGAAAACATACATTTATCCTGCAAATATAAAGCTTACACAGGTATATCAGACAAAATGAAAAAAGTTCCAGCTTCTAAAATATAGATTTTTTTAAGTGGCAGTTAAAATTTTTATGGCTTGAGGATTGGCCTGAAAAAAGTGGTGGCATGGACTTTAAAAAGGAACGACAAAGTTTCATCAATAATGTACATTTTTAAATTCCTGTGAGTAGTTCTATTGGCGACGGGCCAAGTGCACAGATCTGCACGGGAGCCCATAAGACTGTTCAGACGGTCCTGTGTGGAAGAATGGGCTCTGGTCAGTTGAGATCTAAATGCCAAAAAGTATGGGCGACATATATGAATGGGGCTGCACCAGAAGTCTTGCGTCTCTTTAGCCCGAAAACTGGCGTAGCCACATTCGCTATATTTTTCACCAGGCGCATTCTAATATTAGGTGCATTACAGAGCAACCGCGGCACTTTGTAAAGCGCCTGAGATCGAGGGTGTGCTGGAGGCACTACAACCGTACAAAACTACACATTTATATCTTTAGTACGGCAAATCCAGGCGCATTACTGCTGAAACAGGTAAACCACTTTAAAAGTGGTCTACTGAGACAGAAGTGTCGCTTTGTAGCTAGGAAGCGCTAAATCTGTGACCCGCAGTAGAACAGGTTCATAGATTCAGGCGCATTCTATGCTAAAAAATGGCGCTTGGGTGACAAAAATCATACATGTCGCCCTATGTGTGGAAAAAAGCCAACACTGCAGATCACTCTGAACACACACCATCCCCACCGTGAAGCATGGTGATGGCAGCATCAAGATGGGGGAAGGCTTTGCTTCAGCAGGAACTGGGAATCTGCTCTGAAGATAGATGATAGATGGAGGAAAAGTTATTCGAGGCTGTAAAAGACATGAGCCTGGGGCACAGGTTCACCTTCCAGCAGGACAATGACCCTAAACATACGGCCAAAGCTACAATGGAATGGGGTAAATCAAAGCATTTTCATGTGTTAAAATGGCCCAGACACAGTCTAGACCTAAATCCCATTGAGAATCTCTGCCAGGATTTGCAAATTGCTGTTCACAATTGTTCGCCAACCAATCTGACTAAGCTGGTCAAAAATTCCAGTCTCTAGATGTGCAAAGCTGGTAGAGACATCCCACCACAGACCTTCAGCTGTCATTGCAGCTAAAGGTGGTCCTACAAAGTATTGACCTGGGGGCTGAATACATATGCACATAACAATACAACAGTCATTTCTGTAATTCACATTTAGTAGAATAGAAAGAAAAATTTCTATTAACCTTTTCAAATGGATTAATATAACCTCATGAAATAACATAATGCTCCTGGATTGGTAACCTAACAGCAAAAAGTTATACCAAAATGTACTATTATTGTGATCAGTAATAAGAAGTTGAGTCTGAACTGAAGCATATCATCAGATCCAAACTTACATTAAAACAGGGAAAGAAAACTAAGTGCTGCCAATTATGCACGTCCCACGGAGGACCGTCAAGCCCAACAACTTCATTCTATAATTTTCAGTTTTTTAATTTGGAAAAGCACATATAATTTTCTTTACACTTCACAAACACTTGCTACTTTGTATTGCTCCATTGCAGCAAATATCAATAAAATACATTTAAATTTGTGGCTGTAACGTTTGAAACAGTTCAAGGCGGGGTATAAATACTTTTTCAACCCCATTTAAACCCATGTTATTTGAAACAAAACAAACAGGTTTAAAAAACACACTTTACCGTTTTTTCCAAAAAACCCAGTGGGTTTGCGGATCCCACAACGTCCTAAAAAAATGGAACGGGGGTTTTTTAAAACTATTTTTTACCTCGTAAATCGGGGGCAAATCAAAAATGTGTCACAGTAAATGGATAATGCAAAAAGTAAAGTCATAGTAAATTAATAATGCACACTGTCATGTCATAATATAGGAAAAATCCACACAGTGATGTCACAGTAAATGGATAGTGCACACTGTCAAGTCATAATATAGGGAAAATCCACACAGTGATGTAACAGTAGGTGGATAGTGCACAGATTCATATCACAGTAGAGGGATGTCACAAAGTCACAATTATAGAATAATTAGCACAATGATGTGACAGTACAGATATTATAACAGTGCTGTAGCTAGAGTTTTGTCAACCTGGGAATGTTCCTGAGGTTTCAGCCCCTTTTATCAGATTATATTCCACTTTTAGGCCACAACTCCTACAGGTTTCCTACAGGTTTCTCCTCAAACCATAAATTGTAATTGCTATTTTTATATCACAATATTTTTTTAACTTCTTTTGTTGATAAAGCTGTGTAAGCTTCTTTGCACATTCACATTTGTACCATTCACATTTTCATTGGTCCCATCTTTGGACACAGAAGAGTATTTAGCACTTTTGATTCTGTTTTTGGATGGATGGAATTAAAATGCTACTAATTCTGCCCATTCTAGCATTCTTTTTTTGGTTGTTGTGTTCACTGTTTGGATTAATTGCTTTATTGGTGAAGCAGGGATTAATGTTGTAGTGTCTTAATTTATTTCTTTACTTGTTAAAACATTTTTTATTTAATTTTTTTTTTTTTTAAATTTATATTACAGTCCCAATATGGGGCTAGACTACTAGGCTATGGGATTGCTTGATCCCATTTACAATGTATTATATTGTGCTATAATATAGGTATTACACTGCACTTGTGACAGGTATCATATGATCACTATATTTACTATTGTGCCATAGGCAAACTTAAACCCATATTCTCTATCATTAAACCTAAAAAAGTAACTTTTATTATATCTAAATCTTAACCCTATACACACTATTTAAAAACCTGATCTCTATCCCCATCTTTAAACCCCTTTTTGCTTCTGAAAGGGAAAAACTCCCCTTTTTACATCAAGTCTGGGGAACCCCACCTGTTAAAAGGAGAGCCCTTTTATCTTTAAAACAAAGTACTACTTCAGTAAGGGACCCAAGCCAAACTTGGGGAAACGTCCCTAATCTCAAGACAAGAACAAAAAAAGGCCCCCTTTTGACCCCCTGCAGCAGGGGACACTTTTTAACAAGGTGAAGATCACAATTTTTAAAAATCTATCTGACCTCGCCGACATGTTTCGCCAGCTAACCTGGCTTTATCAAGGGTTGAGGTCCGTCACATTTGGGGCTGACTCACTTCCTTTTTTAAAATGTTAGGGGAAACACCATACAGGTCTCACCAAATTACCACGAGAATCCCCATAAAGCCCACCCCCCTTCGCCGGCCCTCAAACATGTCCCCCTAAAGCTTCCCCAGCTCTCATGAGCCAAAAACCTCAGTCAAATTTGCCATTCCATAACAGGCTTGTGCCCCATCTTCCGTACTGCCCTGCCAAGCACTGCACCAACAAAAACCTCAGCCTGACTGTGATGGGCTTCCCTTCACTTCCTCATATTATTGCAACTGCGTGCCTCACCTAAATGAACTAAGCAACTGGGTATCACTTTTAAAACCACCCCACTGCCTTTTTTGCCCAATTTTCCCCTAAGCCCCTTCTCTTCAATATCTAATATGCATATTCTTTGGGGAATAAAACCCCACTGAAACAATCTCCCCCGGGAAGATTAGGAAACATTTTAGACCCCTAATATGGCAACCCAGAGGTTTCTGCTGCAGAAACTTTGACACCCCAAACGATCCTTTTTAAAGGATCCCCCTTTTTGGGTGACAGGGGAAAACTGCCCCTCTCTTTAATACCTAAAGCCAAAGATTTTTAGGGAAACTCGGGCACCGGGGGGGTTAGTTTTTTTGGGGGCGGGGAAACGGGTTTTTTTTTCTACCACTGTAGCAGGAGCGGGGTTGCCATTAAAAACAAATAAATGAGCGAGGGTGTCAACTATGGGTTATGGGATTCGATAGTCATAATGGGAAAATTTAAATCATGACAATATCCAATAGTCGATAACAAAAATTTAACGCCGATGACCATTAAAGGCTATGGAGAGGAAAAAACACCTTAAAATTTTTAAAACCAAAAAGGGCTGGAGAAGCTAAAATTTAAACATCCAAAACAAAAAACTGGATACGTGCAACATCTTAGGCAACACAATTAGGCAACAAGAGCACAAAAAAAAAAACTGACAAAAAAAATTCACTATCCCTTTTCTGTACCACAGTTTTACCCTTAAACCTGCATGACCCGCAAATTAAAAAGTGCCAAAGGCCTTTAGGGTTTTTGAACCATCATTTTTACTTAAACTGGACATTGACTACCCTTTCCGGGAACGCACCCATGCCCCCAAAAACCTTTGCCCTGACCCGCAATTAAAAAGTGCCGGAAAAAGGAGTCTTTAAACCCCCAAATTTTAAATTTTTGAACGGCCCTTGACTATACCTATCCGGGGCCACAGAAAATGAGCCCCAAACCTGCATCCCCCGTTTAAAAAAAGGGGCCAAAAAAGGGAGTTTTTTAAACCCACCTTTTTAAATTTTAACAGGACATTGACATACCATTTCCTATCCCGGGGTTTGATAAATGACCCTCAAACCGCATACCCCCAGATTAAAAAGTGCGGAAGAAATTATTCTTTGAAGCAGTATTTTTGTGAAATGGACTTTGGGACAAACCCATACCCCTGAAAACTCAGAAAGGGCCCCAAAAACCCGCCCCAGGGCCCTTATGGACCATCAGCAAAAAATTTTCCCGAAATAAAAAAAATAAACTATATTAAAAACAACTCGTTTTTCCCTTTAACTGCTGTTTCCTAGAGCTACTTCCCTTTTTTAAACGGTGACATTTTTTTCCACGGACATTAAATTTGAAGCAAACAAAACCGATGTCCCCAGTGGGTCAACGGGGCCCTGTCTGAAAATCCTGAAAATTCCCCTTTCAAGGGGGTTTTTTAAAGGGAAAATTTTAACTGATCAAGGGGGAAAGAGGCTGCAAAAGTGGATCACGAAAGGGGGTTTCACGGCAGGGCCAATTTTACATTTGGTTGGTAAGAGCAGGGCGGGCGTCTGTCCCCTATTAACACGCAGTACAGCTAGCAGGGCCGGAGTTCGTGGGGGCGTGAGAGCCGGGGGCTGGGTTTTGGCATCTATTAACAGCAGGTTCGCTACAGGGTCCGATTTTACAGGGGGTTTGGGGTTGAGACCCAGGCCGGCGTCCGTCACCCCTTTAAACACGGAAAAAAATTCCCTTTGACGCACAAAAAAAACCAGTCAAGCTTCCACAGGTGGACGGGGAAGTGTGACTAAACCTCCACCCTTTTCCTCGTACACAGTCAAGCCCCGGGTTGGGCGCTTGAAAAATTTCTGTCTCTACGAAAAACGCTTTTTCCCCCGAAAGGATTGGGCCCAAATTTTTAGTTCATTTGGAAATGTTTGGTGGTTGACATTTCCCCTTTTCCCCAAAGGCCCCCCTTTTTTCCTTGGGCATTTTTTTCTCTTTTTTTAACTCAACGTTTGGAAAAAAAAATTGTCTCTTTTCCCTTGGGGTAGCGAATGTGCTCCATACACCATGTCCTCTGAATAACCGGCATCTTTTTCAAGTCTTCCTGAAAACCCCCCCTTTGTACAATTCAGAAAAAATATTTTTTATCAGCTTTTTGTACATGCAATTTTCTTAGTAGTTTTTTTTTCTAAAAAAACCATTTTTAAAATAGGAGGGAATCCCACCACGCCCCTTTGTTTCTCTTTTTTTTCAATTGTTTAAAGGGGTTTGGTCTTACTACGGGGATTGCAACTATTTTTAAAGATCTTGCAAAAAATCTTTTTCCCAAAAATTTCCATTAACATGTCCTCCCTTTTCCCCTGTTTTTGGGACCAAAACCCAAACCCCCCAAAAATTTCAAAAAAATCCCCCCTTGACCCACTTTTTAAAAAGGGTGAAGAACAAATGTCTGTTAAAAAACCACATTTTTTATAAAAGGCCCCGTAGAATACTGAAAATTTCACAGCAAAAATGCCCAAAAAAATTTTCAAAACATGCCCCTTTGGGGCCACTCTTGAAAATTGGAAGAACAAAACGTTAAAAAACCACTTTTTTTATAATGGAAACTGAAAGTAAAACTTTTTTTCAAAAGCAACATGCCCCCCAAAATTTCAAAGCAGGACCCTTTGGCCACTCGGGAAAAATTCTGAAGAACAAATGTCTTTTAGAAACCACTTTTTTTTAAAAAGGGAAACCTATGTATAGCTGCATTTCACAGCAGCATGACCCAAAAAATTTAAAAAAAATGCTTCTCAGCCACTGTTAAAAATTTTTGGGGGAAAAAAGCCACTTAGAAGCCAAAATTTCTGTTCCAAAGGCCCTTAAATTATATCGTATCTCACGGGCACCATGACCCCAAAACCATTTTTAAAAATTAAAAGATAAAGTGAGAAAATTTGGAATACTTTTTTTTTTCATGAAACCCTTTTTACAATTCGTGTCTTTTAAACAGCCCTCCTCACTAAAAAACCCCACAAAAAAAACCTTTTTGGGGAAAACGGGAAAAAAAAAATTGCATTTAAAAAAATGATCTTTTAAAAAATTTTTTTTTTCAAGAGGACCTTTCTGTCTGAAGAGGGGAAAGGAAAATAGACCGGCAACTAATCGGTGACCTCCGGCAAAGGGGGACCCAAAAAATCATAAATCAATGCCCGATTCATCTTGATGAAAGTTTAAATGATCAACATTATAAGTGGGGAAACCGATGCGTTTTTTTCTGTAATACTCCTCCAAAATGTTTTTTAAGGTCCGCTCGGAAAAAGACACGGCTGCTGGGAGGGAAAAACCCCTTTTAAAGTGGGGAGCGAGCTCGGGGCCCTTTAAACCCCTTTTTGGGTACCCAAAAAGTGGTTGGTTTTCCCGGGAAATATCCCCAAAAAAATCAGTGTTGAGAAAGCAGATATTTTTGCAAACCCTGATCTTAAAACCGTTTTCCCCCTGTGTGTTGTAAATTTTGTCCCTGCAATTTCATTCGTTTTGGGGAGGGGGTAAATTAAAAGGGTTTCCAGAGGTTTACCCAATTTTGGGTTTTGCCCCCAAAGCCCGCTGCTGCTGCGGCATTTGGGACTCTACTGCTGTCACGTTTCTGACCCTTGTTTCCCCCGGGGACATTTGAAGAACGGAAGCAGGGCCCCAACAAATGTCTCCATTTTTTTTAAATCACACGGTCTTTCCCAAAACCTTTCATTTATCTCTATTTGGGTGGGTGGAAAAGGGAAAAATGCTGAGTTTTTTGCCTTTTTACCCGGGGACAAGGAAATGGGCCACCCCAAAACTGTTTTTTTAGTTTTATGGCCTTAAAAGCGAGGATTTATTTGGATTAAATGGAGCATCCAAGCCCCCATGGAAGAGGGGGCCCGAAAATTTTCCCAACCCTGGGTTTAGGGCAAACCCGCAAACTGATCTTCCTAAACTTCCCCTCCCCTCAAAACCATGCAAACCTCTTCCAAAAGGGAGGGGCCCGGTAACGTTTGGGGGCCAGGAATACCTCCTCCTCCCCCTACCCCCGCTTGCTCTGCCACAGCTTTAACACAGCCCGACTTGCCTCCCGATTTTCGTAAATCCCAACCTGAGGGCCCCCGCCTTGCACTAGCCCTGGACCCCGGGAAACCAAATGGGCCCAATGAAGACCGTAAAATTGGAAACTGTCGGGCCTTCTGGGTTCGACGGAGAGAAAGGCTCCCCGGGCCGCATCTGTGCCGTCTCCCCCCCCCTCCGTCGGGGGTTTGGGGCCGCTTTTTCCCGGTTTTTCCAAAAATCTTCCAGAACTAAGATCAACCCCAAAGCTCAGGGTGACAAGGGGATTGTCCCCCCCCCCTTTTACCCCTTTTGGGGGGCTTCTTCAAAAAATTGGGAAGGATGTTTGCAGAGCTCCTTTTTACCCGCCCCCACTCTCGCCAGGGAGGATGAAGCAGGGGGGGCGGCAGTGAAGTGTGGGGCCAGACCCCCGAGCCTTTCCTCAGCAGGCAAATCCAGAAACCCCGGGGCCCCCTTTAGAAAAATTTTTGGGGCGACAGGTTCATTACGTGTGCCAAAGCAAAGGAAGTGCCTTTTTTCCCCGCCTACCGATCTTAAAGGGCGGCCAGGGGTAAATTTTTGGGCCATTATCGCACCCCCACATTGCCTGGCACAAGGTTCTTGTCACCAGCCAGGGGCTCGGTCCCCGTTGGGAAAGAGGTCCACAGCTCCTTTACTTTTGGGGTTTTAAAAGGTCTCCAAGACAGATTAAATTTTAAAACGGCCCCGGGGGCTATGGGGGCGGGATGCCCAAACCCGTGGGGCCTTGGGGGAAAAAACCCCCCCCGGGACTATCCCTTTCATTTTTTAAGAGCAAAGCGCCGAGCCTGAGAGCCACCGTTTTCCAAAACCCAAAACAAACAACCCAAAAATCCCCCGGGGACTTTCCCGAGAATAGCGGCCTTTTTGGCCCCCTGCTTACAAATCCATGTATTCTTTGGGCAAAGGACTTTGCCGGACACAGATGCAGACAACTTCTTGGGAAAATTTTAGAAAGACACTGGCTGGCCAGGAAAAGGGGCAGCTTTTTTTTTAAAGAAATGCCTACTCGGCATCTGGGGATTGGGTGCAGGGGAAGGGGCCCTGACGGACGGAACCCATTTTGTCCCCCCAGGCGGAAAGGAAATATTTTTTAAGGCCAAAAAAAATTTGGGAATGCCACATTCAGGGTTGGGGTTTGGGGAAAAGGTTTGGGTTAAAGTGTTTCTTCTTTTTCCCAAACCTATTAAAACCAAAAAGGCTGGGTGCTAACGGCCACTGTACACGTGCAGGTCAAAATGGGGAAGGAGAAAGGGAGAAAGGGCAACTGGTGGGGCGGGGTTAAATCGGGGGCCGAAAAGCAAAGGGGGGCGAAAGGGGGAGGGTGATCCCCTTTATCAATGACTCCCGAGAGACAAAGGGGATTTAGGAATGCTTTTTTCTTGGCGGAGGAGGAGGGGGTGGAGACAAGGGTGTAAGTGGGGGTTTTTAAACCCGGGGTCCCTTTTAGCCCTTTTTTTGGGCAAGTGTTCCCTCCATTTCAAATCATGCATTCGCTGCATGGCCCAGACATTTTGGGGGTGGGTTTAAAAAACCAAAAATTCTTCCCTCTACTGATGCGTTTTCGGCAAAAGGGGGCATAAGACCCTCGCTGGGGTGAATTTAGATGCTTGCCCCGAAAAAGGTCCAGGCTTGAGAGGTGCTGGCCTTTTTTACGGGCGATAAGCGAGGAGCCCGGGGCTTCCGCCCGATTTTGTTTGGGTGGGGGAGAAAAAAATCCAGCGGACTTGTGGGGACCGTCCCTCCCCCTTTTTTAGGCGGGACCCCTACGACACACTACCCCATCATCCCTTTCCCCCTCGTCCAGTGATGGAAAGGGTTTGCAAGCAAATTCCCCGCTGAAAAAACCCCCTTTTGGAACCCCCAATTTCATCATCATTTACATCAACACAGGGGACCCTTTCCCCGTTTCCCGACATTCTGCATCCTGGGGCTGGGGGGCTACAACAAAAGGGACTGCAAGACGTTTCCGACCGCCCGGGGTTTTTTCCCGATTGACCCCGGCTTTTTCCCCCTCCTCCTCTGATGGCAACAGCAATTGGCGTAGGGGCAGAAAAAAATTTAAACCCTTTGGCCTCCCTTTATCTTTTGAAATGCCCTTTTGAAACCCCAAACCGCAATTTTTCACAAAGAGGGTCTTCAGAAAAAGGATTATCCCCAGTGGTTTGGGGACAAAAGATTGACATTTTGGCTGCCTTCGTCAGTTGGAAGGGCGCTGATGAAAATGATGAAGGAAAATTTGTGGCCGGAAAAGGGGGACGGGGGAGGTGAGACGGGTTTGGGTCAGGTTGCATTAACCACTGAAGAACATTTTTTGGGGACGCCCGTTTGTTACTGAAAAATTTCCCCGGCACTGACCCCCCCGATGGCAGGCCTGACGTCCCGCAACCGACGATCCGCTGGGTTGCGTGTTTGTCGCCAGCACTGGAAGGAGCCCCTTTTCCTCGACCTCTACCTCCTTTCCCACACTCCTCTTTGCTGTTTACCACCTCATTTCATCCATGTCAGAAAGTTTTAAAATTTAAAAGGTAGGGAAGAGTTTTTGACAGCCTTTTTTGAAAGACGGCAAATCAAGCTATCTTTAAATCCTCAATCCCCAACAGCCAACGGATTAGAAACAGATTGTTTCTTTAAAAACCTGTAAAAAGCGGTCGGTGGAAAAAACAAAATCAACGTGTTCTTCTTGTCCCCGGGGAAATTTACCTGTCAGGGACTAGGAATTTAATTTTTTAAAAAACTATCTAAAATCTTTATCTGCGCCACACGAATTCACCAGCGAAAAAAAAAACTATTCAAAAAGTTACCAGATGAAAATAGAAAACCCATGGGGCGCGCTCGCTTCCCTTTTGGTCCAAAAAAACCGCCCTCTTTTAATTAGCCGATCACAGAGTCGCTTGATTTTTTTTCCCCCTAGAACTCTAGAAAAAGTAGCTCCCTCTGATTGGTAAAGCGGGAAACGAGCCCCCCCCGCTTCAACCAATCAGCTCTTTTCTCCCTTTTTTACTGTATTTTAATTTTCCCGCCTTTAAATATTTTGGGTCAATATTTCTCCATATTTTAGAAGGGCCCTGTCGCTCCTTTTCTTTTTTGGTAAATTTCCCCTCCATAGGTTGAATGGGCCACTGTGCTCCTATTCTGTTTGGGGTGGTTTTGGCGACCAATCGAATGCTTAAAAAATTTGAATTACTTTATTTCCCGGAAATTTCTCTCTATTGCAATTCCTTATGTGCCCCGGGGTCCGGCGAAAAATTCGTTTTTAGGGTTTTTAACTGCTTTTTTTTCATAAATTTTTTCAGCGCTTTATCTGAAAAAGATTTTACCTTAATAAAAATATTTTTTTATTCATACTCCTGCCGCAGGTGCTGAGAGCCAATTTCTTTTGCCCCGATCTCTCCTTAGATACAATGGGAGAAGTGCTGGGCCCCTTGATTGGCTGGATACCCAAAGCCCCCGCTAGCCAACCATAGTCTTTTTCTGCCCTTTTTTTTGTATTTTTAACTGTCCCCCCTTGATTTTGTTGGTACAAACTTTCCATAGGCATAAGGGTCCCCTGTCGTCCTATTCTATTGGCCCAGATAGCCAAGCCCCCGCTAGCTCAGCCCAAACATTCTTTTCTGCATTTTTTCGTATTTCGAATGTCCCCCTTTTTCTGATTGGGAAAAATTTCCTGGTTTTATGGGGCCCTGCGCTCTATTTTGTTGGCCCCTTTTGCCGACCAAGAGAAAGCTTTCAGAATTTTAATTACTGTTTTCCCGCATTTCCAATATTCTAATTTTTGAAAAAAGGATTTGGAAAGTGAATTTTTTGTATTATTTTTTATTTTTTTAGGGGTTTGAGCTCTTTTTTTTGGAATTTTTACCCCTTTTTTAAAGGCGATTTTGATTCATACTCTGCACCGAAATGTGGAATGATTTTCGTGTTTTCAGCCGTTTGCATCGGAACAGATTTTCCGGCGCTGTCCCTTCTGCCCTAAGTCCCACACTGCCCCCTTTCCCCACTGTGCCCACCATGGGGGGGCAGGGGAACTTTTTCCCCCCATGTATGGCCCCCTCCCCGGACGGGAATATTAGGCGCAGCCCCGCACGCCCCAGTCCCCCGCATGCGCCCACACACTACGAGGCCAGGGAACTTTTTCCCGCAGTAAGCGCCCCTCCTGGCCCCCGGGAAAATTAGGCGCAGCCCCGCCTGCGCCCCTGTCCCCCCCTGCGCCCCAACATGGCGAGGGGCGGCACTTTTGCCCGCAATTTAGGCCTACCTCGGGTGGCAATCTTTTGGGCAGCGCCGCACTGCCCTAAATCCCGCACTGCGCCTCAAACACTGGCGGGCGCAGCGGACTTTACATGGAATTTTGAGCCGGCCCCGTGCCACATAAATCAGGTTTCAGATTTTCCAGGAAAAAGGGGAAAGGTGCCCCCGAGGGCGAATTCATACATGTCCCCCTTTTGTCTTGAGCGGAGCTGTATTGAGAGACAGGCAGCACACGTCTTGCTCTAGTGTTAGACACTGAAAGACTGATACTGAACAGGAAACTCTGTTCTATGCAAAACGAGGTCATGTGATTTTTCCAGCCAATGACAACCATACACATCAACAGTCATGACGTCGCACACCCAGCTCACCCTGCTTTTATGCTCTAAGCTGATTTGCGCAATAGTAATAGATTATCTGCAGATTGTCACCTAAAATATCACGGGATCAGAAATTTCCGATCAGCCTAAAAATCGTGCCGATTTCAACTTAGTCGATTATACTCGCTCATCCCTAATTTTAACCAACTCCCACCGTAAGCCTCTTCCAGAGTCCTAGAGAGTTAGCAAGTGTATAAAATCAGTGTTGCTTGTGGTGGAACACCCCTGCACTCCTTTGCTATGCCACTGAATAATACATGATATCATAGTACAGGACTGACAAGCATTAAAATGTTCCACATGTGCTGTGTTGCATCACAACACAGAAATAAAAATATATAGTGATGTTACATACTATGTGGTAGTACGATATAATTAGAGATGGGCGAATTGATTCTAACGAAGTGGAATTCGTTTAGAATTTCAGTAAAACTTTGGTTCTGAACGAAGTCGAAGTTTGGGGGACTTCGGGGTGAACGAAGCGTGCTTTTCATTGTTTAAAATGGCTGCGAGCACATGGCGTTACATGGGCAAAGCACTCTGGGAGGAAGTAGGGCATAGCCTGCATGACATGTGCAGAGATGAACCCAATCAGAGCCGGCGGGATTCTGTGACGTCACCGGGCGCGACGCTGGGAGCTCACACTCCTCTCACTGTGCTCATCAGGGAAGGGGCTGCCGCGGCTGCTTGTAATAGCTCTTACTGAACTGATTTTTATACCGCGATTTTTGGGGGGTGTCTCAGCTTGTCTCAGAGACGGCTTCTCTTAACATTCTATTTCTGATTTTGTGGGGTATTGGGGTCTGAAGTCCAGTGTGCGTCCAGTGCAGCGGGATATACATTTTTTAAAGCTATCTGCTCACAGCACATTGGGAATATCCAAGAGGGATCTAAGCCTGTTCCTGTTGTATTCATTTAAAGAAACAGCGTTTTTACAATACAAATACCACTTCATTTTTGGGCTGCTCAAATCTTTTGCGCAATTTACATCCAGGGGTTAATTAAGCGTTGTTCTGCTGTTGGGTGACTAAAAGAAAACCGTCTTTCACCGCCCAAAAATACAAATTTTTCCGTAGCATAATTCACAAGCGAAGGTTAATTACAATTTTTCTCTTGTTGTGTAGCGTAAAAAACCGCCATTGTTAACCGCTACAAAGCTAATAGTTTGTGGTTGCTCAATTGTTTGCGCAATTTACATCCAGGGGTTAATTAAGCGTTGTTCTGCTGTAGTGACTAAAATAAACCGTCTTTCACCGCCAAAAAATACATTTTTCCTGTAGCATAATTCACAAGGGAAGGTTTAATTACAATTTTTTCTCTTATTGTGTAGCGTAAAAAAACACGCCATTGTAAAAACGCTACAAATTCGTAGTTTGTGGTTGCTCAATTGTTTGGCGCAATTTACATCCAGGGGTTAAATTAAGCGTTGTTTTTCTGCTGTGGTGACCTAAAATAAACGTCTTCCACTACCAAAAATTACATTTTTCCTGTAGCATAATTCACAAGCGAAGGTTAATTACTATTTTTTCTCTTGTGTAGCATAAAAAAACACAGCATTGTAACACGCTACAAAGCTCATAGTTTGTGGCTGCTCAATTGTTTGGCGCAATTTACATCCAGGGTTAATTAGTGTTGTTTTTCTGCTGTGGTGACTAAAATAAACTGTCTTTTTCACCGCCAAAAAATACATTTTTCCTGTGCATAATTCACAAGCGAAGGTTAATTACAATTTTTTCTTTGTTGTTTAGCGTAGAAAACACGCCATTGTAACACGCTACAAAGCTCGTAGTTTTGTGGTTGCTCAATTGTTTGGGCGAATTTACATCCAGGGTTAATTAAGCGTTGTTTTTTGCTGTGGTGACTAAAATAAACCGTCTTTCACACGCCCAAAATACATTTTTCCTGTAGCATAATTCACAAGCGAAGGTTAATTACAATTTTTCCCTCTTGTTGTGTAGCGTAGAAACCACGCCATTGTAACACGCTACAAAGCTCATAGTTTTTGGTTGCTCAATTCTTTTGCGCAATTTACATCCAGGGGTTAATTAAGCGTTGTTCTGCAGTTGTACTCAGTAAAAGAAACATTGTTTTTCACCGCCACAGAAGAAATTCTGTAGAATAATTCATATCCGAAGGTTAATTAAGCCTGTTTGTGCTTTTATATTCAGTAAAAAACATAGAGTTTTTAAACGGCACATACAAGTCAATTTTTCCTGCCCATTTGTTGAGCACAATTTATATCCAAGGGTTACCCAAGCTTCTTAGTGGGTTTCATTTGGAGTCAAATACAGGGTGTATTTATCATATACAGATATCTTCATCAAACAGTGTCTGTACATTTTAGAACAAACAGTATGTCAGACAGAGAGGTGGCAGGCTCTTCACCTGCGAGTGGCAGAGGCACAAACATTCCTGGAGCAGACCCAGGTCGCAGCACAGCAAGGGGACGTCGCAGCAGGGGTCACTCGGTGAGGCCACAACTGCCGCTGTCATCTAGCGGCCGTGTGCTGACTAGCAACCCAAAGGTTCTTGATTGGTTGACTAGGTCACTGTCACGGTTCATGCCGCGGTCCTTGCCTTGGACCGTCGGCCTGTCCGTGCCTGCCATGTCTCTGCTGGGGCTCCCTGTGCAGGGGTCCCAGCAGCTGTTTTTCTGCTATGTACTTACCCTGTCCCTGTCCGTCTTGTTTGCTTCCTGGTTCCTGTCTGTGCTCTGCCCCTTCTAGGGGGCGCGCGGGGGCAGCTTCCTGCCTTTTATTCGTGTCCTGCTCCGTGCAACTTCCTCTTCACCTCTGCCTTAGCTATAAGAGGAAGTTGCTGCCTCTACTCTGGGTCAGTTCATTGCAGTCTACAGTCTCTTGCTGTCTTCCATCTTGAGCTCCTGCCAGCACCTCAGGTCTGCTGTTGGAGACTTTAACCCCTGAGTTGCTGGTCCAGTTGCTGCTTCCATCTGAGCTCCTGGCCTTTCTGTCTGTTGACTCCGTTGTTGCTGTGTTTCCTGTCCTGTATGTGCTCTCCTGTTCCGATGTATCCTGCCGTGTTCTGGTTGTACCTCCTGTGTTCCCGTTCCAGTTCCTGCCGTATCGTGGGGGGTCATGTGTACGTTGATCCCTCCTGTATCCTGCTGTGTTCCTGAGTGCGTTCTACTGCCCTGCTTATGTTCTCCAAAGTTCCTGTGTTCCTGGTCCTGCACCTCGGCTGTCACCGCAGGTAAAGCCACGCCAGGGGTAGTGACCTGGGGTCCCGCAGCCAATCCATCCCGCTTTTGCGGCGGGCTCTGGTGAAGACCAGGGGCCCCTTTAGACTCCACTCCCTGGCGTGGTCCTCCAGCTACCCCTCGCCTCCCGGTGATCATAGAGGATCCACACCCGGATGTCGGCGGTCGGCGCCTCGGCATAAGTCTGCCAGCGCCGCACCGTTACAGTATGAACTGACCATGGATTCCGCCGGGGTGACCTCACCTATGTTTTTCGGCCGTTACCTGCTGTCATGTCTGTCTCTGTTTGTTCCGCTGGCTCATGGTTCGCCCAGAGTGTCTGTCTGTTCCGCTGGCTCATGGTTCGCCCAGAGTGTCTGTCTGTTCCGCTGGCTCATGGTTCGCCAGAGTGTCTGTTGTTCCGCTGGCTCATGGTTCGCCCAGAGTGTCTGTCTGTGCCGCTGGCTCATGGTTCGCCCAGAGCGTCTGTCTGTTCCGCTGGTCATGGTTCGCCCAGAGTGTCTGTCTGTTCCGCTGGCTCATGGTTCGCCCAGAGCTTACGTTTGGCCCAGCTCATGGTCCAGCCCAGAGTTACGTTTGGCCCAGTCATGGTCCAGCCCAGAGCTTCGTTTGGCCCAGCTCATGGTCCAGCCAGAGCTTACGTTTGGCCAGCTCATGGTCCAGCCCAGAGCTTACGTTTGGCCCAGTCATGGCCCAGCCCAGAGCTTAGGGTTTGGCCCAGCTAATGGTCCAGCCCAGAGCTTACGTTTGGCCCAGCTCATGGTCCAGCCCAAAGAGCTTACGTTTGGCCCAGCTCATGGTCAGCCCAGAGCTTACGTTTGGCCCAGCTCATGGTCCAGCCCAGAGCGTACGTGTGGCCAGGCTCATGGGCCAGCCCAGAGCTTACGTTTGGCCCGCTCATGGTCCAGCCCAGAGTTTTACTTTTTGGCCCAGCTCATGGTCCAGCCCAGGAGCTTACGTTTGGCCCGCTCATGGTCCAGCCCAGAGCGTCCGTCTGTTGTGTGGCTTACGGTCTCGCCCTGAGCTTCTGAGTCCCCGTGGCTTACGGTCTCGCCTGACCCTTTTCGGAGTCCCCGTGGCTTACGGTCTCGCCCTGAGCCTTCTGAGTCCCCGTGGCTTACGGTCTCGCCCTGAGCCTTCTGAGTCCCCGTGGCTTACGGTCTCGCCCTGAGCCTTCTGAGTCCACCGTGGCTTACGGTCTCGCCCTGAGCCTTCTGAGTCCCGTGGCTTACGGTCTCGCCTGAGCCTTTCTGAGTCCCCGTGGCTTACGGTTTCGCCCTGAGCCTTCTGAGTCCCCGTGGCTTACGGTCTCGCCCTGAGCCTTCTGAGTCCCCGTGGCTTATTGCCCGCCCTGGGTTCCCTCCCATTTTGCCTAGTGCCCCGCTTGTTCCTCCCATGCACCTCCGTTTCTAGGTTTTCCCTATACTGGCTATTATGCAGCTGTATTTGGTTTTGGGGTTGCCCCGTAGAAGTTGCGGGCCCCTGGCCTATGTGGGGAAAGCCATTCTGTGATTTGGAGGGGGAGGAGGGGGTTTGGGGGGGGGTTTCTGTCAGGTTATGCCGCGGTCCTTGCCTTGGGGCCGTCGGCCTGTCCGTGCCTGCCATGTCTCTGCTGGGGCTCCTGTGCAGGGGTCCCAGCAGCCTGTGTTCTGTATTTTACTTACCTGTCCTGTCCCGTCTTGTTGCTTCCTGGTCCTGTCGGTGCTCTCCACCTTCTCGGGGGCGCGCGCGGCAGCTTCCTGCCTTTTATTGTTGTTCTGCTCCGTGCAACTTCCTCTTCACCTTGACCTCTAGCTATAAGAGGAAGTTGCTGCCTTACTCTGGGTCGTTCATTGCAGTCTACAGTCTCTTGCTGTCTTCCATTTTTGAGCTCTGCCAGCATCTCAGGTCTGCTGTTGGAGACTTTTAACCCCTGAGTTGGGTGGTCCAGTTTGCTGCTTTCCCATCTGAGCTCCTGGCATTTTGTTGTTGTCTCCGTTGTCTGCTGTGTTCCTGTCCTGTATGTGCTCTCCTGTTCCCGATGGTATCCTGCCGTGTTCCCGGTCTGTACCTCCTGTGTTCCGTCCAGTTCCTGCCGTATCCTGTGGTGTCATGTGTACGTTGATCCCTCCTGTATCCTGCTGTGTTCCTGAGTGCGTTCTACCTGCTCTGCTTATGTTCTTTCCTACGTTCCTGTGTTTCCTGTCTGCACCTCGGCTGTCACCGGCAGGTAGCCCACGCCAGGGGTAGTGACCTGGGGGTCCCGCAGCCAAATCCATCCCGTTTGCGGCGGGCTCTGGGGAAGACCAGGGGCCCCTTAGACTCACTCCCTGGCGTGGTCCTCCAGCTACCACCTCGCCTGCGGTGATCACAGAGGATCCACACCTGGATGTCGGCGGTCGGCGCCTCGGCATACGTCTGTCAGCGCCGCACCGTTACAGTCACCCACTTCCTCCCAGATGACATCTGACAACCCCAGCCAAGAGTCGGTGGGAACGTCAGACACAACCCTTAGTTGGCATGGCCTGGGAGCGTGTCAGCAGCCCACACCCGTCCTCAACCTGCCTCTGTCCCATCCGGTTCCCTCAGCCAGAGATCTACTATGTGGTCTGGGCTCAGGCCACTATATGCGAGGATTGAACAATTTGAGGGGGGGCAGTCAGCAGCTACTTGGCAGCGAAGAAATGGGCCAATAAAACTCGTGCTTCTTGCAGTAGGCGGCAAAGAATAGATGTGGAGAGTGGCATGGGAGGTCATGTTGTGAGGGGTCAGCCTCTGCATACCAAGACCGGTGATGAGGACAGCAGTGACGATGAAACACAAATAGATGATGATGTAGCCGACCGCACGGGGGAGCTGGGTGAGTCAAGGGGTTCATCATCGTCAGGAGAAGAGGGCGTTAGCTTGCGCGTCAGGCAGTGGCGCAGCCAGCAAATGGGTTGTGTGGCCGTGAGTCAGCAGGGTAGCAGCAGTGTGAGGTCGGGAGCCAAGCGGCCACGGGGTAAAAAACCCGCTTCGCAGGTTCAAGAAAGTAGAGGCACAGGGGCTCAGCGAGGCAGCGGCGGTAGTAGTCACTCAGTGCAGAGCGTTGGCGGTAAAATCTGAGTCTCTGCGGTGTGGTAGTTCTTTGCTAAGACACCGGAGGAGCCGAATATGGGTATATGTAGAATCTGTGGGCAGAAAGTGAAGCGTGGCCAGGGAGCTAACGTTGGCACCACGGCCCTGTGTCAACACATGTAGCGTCACCATCCGGTGGCCTGGGAGAAACGTGGCACAGATGTGGTGGTCCATCCAGCCGCTGCAGCAACAGCACCAGCAGCGCCCAGTGGCACGCATGCCATTGCAGCCAGTCAAGGCTCCAACACCTCTGCAGAAGGGAGCTGTTTCTCTTTGACATCATCTCCCGGTCCAGATGCTCCTGCTCCTTGCTACTCATGGCGCCAGCAGTCGTTCAGCGAGGCGATTGCTAAGAGACAACAGTATGCGTCCAACCATCCTAAGGTGCAGCAGCTGACCGTGCTCCTGTCCAAGTTGTTGGTACTGCAGTCCCTCCCTTTCCAAATGGTGGACTCTGCACCGTTCAGAGAACTAATGGCTTGTGCCGAGCCGAGATGGAGAGTTTCCAAAAAGGCAGTGCCAGCACTTCCTAAATATGTAGAACAGAAGGTGGGCCAGTCCTTGAGCTTATCGGTTTGTTCCAAGGGGCACGGCAGCGCGGACGTCTGGAGCTGTAACTACGGTCAGGGCCAGTACATGTCCTTTACGGCCCACTGGGTGAATGTGCTTTCGGCCTAGGCACACCAACAACTTGGACAGGAGACGCCGCTTTCTCCTCCACGTTGTCAAACTGCGGCTCCTGCGCCAATGTCCGCCTCCTCCTCCTCCACCACCACCACCATCTCAGCCTCCACAAGTACTGCTCCATCATACCACATGTGTAGGGCACAGCGTGTCACGCAGTTCTACACCTGGCTTGCCTCGGCGAACGAAGTCACACAGGGGAGGAACTGCACTGCGTCATGCAGCAGGAAATCGATGTGTGGCTTTCTCCGCGCCAACTGCAAATCGGAACCATGGTGACAATGGGAGTAACATGGTGTCCGCACTGCACTGAGGAGGGATGGTCCACGCGCCCTGCATGCTGCATGTGTTCAATCTGGTTGTGAAAAGGTTCCTGAAGTCTTCCACCGATCTTCAGAAGATTCTGAAATTGGCCAGGAAACTGTGCATGCACTTCATCCATTCCTACAAAGCCAGGAACACCCTCCTTGAGTTGCAGCGGCAGAACGGCCTCCCCCAACACACTCTGATATGCAATGTTTTCACCTGTTGGAATTCCAGCCTGCACATGTTGGACCGACTGTATGAACAGAGAAAGGCCATTAACGATTTTTTGATGATCCAGGCGGACAGGAGTACTCCCCTGTGTAACTTTGATGTCAGCCAGTGGCAGCTCATGCGTGACACCTGTCGTTTGTTGAGGCCATCGAGGAGGCGACTTTATTTGTCAGTCGCCAGGACTACGGGATGAATAACGTCATTCCACTGCTCATGTCCTGGAACAGATGCTGAAATGTATCTGGGCAGGGGACTGGAGACGTGGCGACTACATCTCGCGGCCACATGAGTCCGGTGGGGACTGAAATTGAGGAGGAGGAGGAGGACATTGGAGCAGAAGCATTGTCTGGTGAAATGAGTGGATTTTCTACCCAGGTGACAAAAGAGGAGAAGCAGGAGCAGCTAGAGGAGGTAGATGGAGATGAGGAAGACGAGGCAGATGACCCGCAAGCACCGTGGCAGTATACAGTGGAGGGAGGCAGGGAGCCCCTCGGAGTCACTTGTGCAGATGGCCCGCAGCATGCTGATTTGCCTGGCTAGTGACAGCCGAATAGTCAGCATCCGGCAGAGGGATGACTTTTGGCTCTCCACCCTATTGGACCCTCGCTACCGGTCCAAAATGGGAGCCTTTTTCCCAGCTATTGAGAGGGAGGACAAACTCAAATACTATAGGGAAATCCTCCGTAGTCAGTTGGCCGCTGCCTTTGTGCGGCATCGTCCCTCTTCTGACAGGTCTGATCGGGTGGTTCTTCAGCGCTCACGTACTACTGCCGCAGCTGCGGGTGAAGGTGGGGGGGTAGGAGCAGTACCAGCTCCATCAGCAGCAACCTAAGTCTGGAGTCACTGATGAGCAGCTTCCTTCACCCGCCTAGTGAGGAGGGCAGTCGCCAGCAGCAGCAGCAGCAGGACCTGGAGCAGACCCTGAACCAACAGGTGGTGGTCTACTTGGACAGCACTCTGCCACCCCAGTTAGAAGATCCACTGGACTACTGGGCAGCCAAACTGGATGTGTGGTCGCAACTTGCCGAGTTTGCAGTGGAGAAGCTGTCCTGCCCGGCCAGTAGTGTGGCATCAAAGCGGGTGTTCAGTGCGGCGGGGGCCATCGTTATCCCAAGGAGAACCCACTTGTCCACGGGAAATGTGGAACAACTGACCTTTGTCAAGATGAATCAGGTGTGGATCGGCCAGGATTTCCACACACCAATGCCTTAGGCGTCAGCCTACATCAGCCATGACGCCTCACCCAAACTGTGAGAAATGAGTCTGGGTTCAACTACCTTCCTCAGCCACTATTCTGATGCCGCCACCCGCCTGATGCCACACATCTGCTGACAGTTTCTCCATCTGCCACCAACCATCTTTACCAGGGACTGGTATTGCCACCCACCTCCACACTCTGTCATTGTGCCACTTTATGACCTCATGCTGCTGCTGCTGTTGCTGGTGCCGTGACATCCACACTGTGTCATTGTGCCATTCTCTGACCTCATGCTGTTGCTCCTGCCGCCATCACCTCCACTCTCTGTCATTTGTCCACTCTGTGGCCTACTCCAGTTTTTGCTACCTCCAGAATGTCATTGTGCCACTCTCTGACCTCATGCTGCTGCCACCCTCACATCTATTCTCTGTCATTGTCCCACTCTGTGGCCTACTCCTGTTTTTGCCACCTTCAGAATGTCATTGTGCCATTGTCTGACCTCATGCTGCTGCCGCCGTCACCTCCACTCTCTGTCATTGTGCCACTCTGTGGCCTACTCCTGTTTTTGCCACCTCCAGAATGTCATTGTGCCACTGTCTGACCTCATGCTGCTGCTGTGGCTGCTGCCGTGACCTAGTCACTGTGTCATTGTGCCACTCTGTGGCCTATTCCTGTTTTTGCCACCTCCAGAATGTCATTGTGCCACTGTCTGACCTCATGCTGTTGCCGCCGTCACCTCCACTCTCTGTCATTGTGCCACTCTGCGGCCTACTCCTGTTTTTGACACCTCCAGAATGTCATTGTGCCACTGTCTGGCCTCCTGCTGCTGCGGCTGCCGAGACCTACACACTGTGTCATAGTGCCACTCTGTGGCCTACTCCTGTTTTTGCCACCTCTAGAATGTCATTGTGCCACTGTCTGACCTCATGCTGCTGCTGCTGTTGATGCCGTCAA
The DNA here is from genome assembly GCA_025379985.1 of Phyllomedusa bahiana. Taxonomy (NCBI): domain Eukaryota; kingdom Metazoa; phylum Chordata; class Amphibia; order Anura; family Hylidae; genus Phyllomedusa; species Phyllomedusa bahiana. The sequence continues at coordinate 52,040 of JAODAL010009280.1, read as the reverse complement.
CTCCACACTGTGTCATTGTGCCACTCTTTGGCCTACTCCTGTTTTTGCTACCTCCAGGTTACTTTCTCCCCCCTCGGCGTGTTCGCTGAGCGGGGAGAAGAGATGGAATCCATAGTTCTCTATGAGAACTGTGCATTACCGTAATGCCTGGGACGGATTCCAGCCGTACTGCAGCGCAAATACGGCGCGCAGTACGGCTTGAATCAGTCACAGAATAAGCCGTGTGAACGGCCCCTTAAGGTATAACACTTTGATACAATGTAGTCAATGTACAGCTGGTATAACACTGTAAAGTTGATGTGCCCGCAAAATAACTCAAACACAACACAATTAGTGTTGATCGAACTGTTCTAGAACAGTTACGTTCTAGTAGAACTTCTCAAATTTTTAGAACTCGAACCGAACATCTTACTTCGGTTCGAGTTCTAAAAATTCGAGAAGTTCTACTAGAAAGTACATTTTCTAGAACAGTTCCATCTAGTTCTAGTTCAAAATGCCATTTTCAGTTTCATTTTCAGCGGCTTTCTGCACTTTTGGTGGCCATCCAATCACCTTTCTGCACTTTTGGCAGCCATCCAATCAGTGCAGAGCACAGAGAAATGTCAAAAACTTCATCTCTTGGGTTTAGGGCCCTCATTGGCTGCTAAAATAACATGACTATGTTATATATATTTCACTGTATTGCCTTGTGAACACCATTTTCAGCTCACTCTCTGTACTGTACAGACTGCTCTTAGTTAGATAGCATTTTCCTCACCATAGACAGCAATAGTTAGGGAGTTTGGTATTGCTGACTGCATCTTTACCACAGCTAGAAACTGTTATTTGGCAACATTTTCAGGCTCACATAACGACTAACTCTCATGAACATGGACATATATATTATACAGAGTGCTTGGATTTGCTAAATCATACTCAATGTCCAAAAGTTCAGTTTTTGCAGTTTTTGGGGTTCACTACTTATACAACACATTATAGAAGCTGCTACCGCTGCACCTCCTGTACCTCTGCTTACAATCTGTCCTCATCTTTTCAGTTAGCCATTGAAAGGAATGAAGTATTTTCTTCACTAAGTTGTTCCACGTATCCAGTTTCTTGTTATGGATGATAATTACAGCTTCTCCTCACCTGTATAGGTATAAAAATTAACCAGAACATCTTCTCCCATTGACTTTAATTGGGTTCGAGTTCAAGTTTTAGTTCGAATAGAACCTCGAACCGAACTCACAAAATAACTTTTTACTGCTCGCTCAACACAATATCAGCAGCACTCTACTAGCACTAAAAAGCAGTTAAAGGGAACATAGGAATTTTTGGAAAAGCATCTCTGCTACTTCAGATACATGAAAACTTGAGGTTCTTAGTCTACATTTTTGACCAAAAAACTAAAAAAGCCCATCTACCAATGTCAAGGTGACCTCAGTACAGATGGGAAACTACTCTATAATGTTACCTCTCTTGGTGCCTGTTCAGACCTCCACATTTCAGGGAGGGAAACAGCTGGCTCACACTTTGGTTTTTGCACTCCGCCCATCTGCACAGGCTTTTGAAATCAATGCAGAGCAGTTTGTAGCTGGAATCTTCTCTCCCTGATGTTGGCAGATGGGCTTTTACAGTTTTGATCAACAATGCACACTAAGAACCTCAAGTTTTCATGTATCTTAAAATACTACTACCACAAGTAGCAATGAGTGGAGAAAAGCCCTCTCCCTTCACATTGGCTTGCACAGATTCCATCAGGAAACCGGACGGAAGATTTTGCAAGCACAATGTTTTGCGGCCGGAAAACCGCGGCGAAAAACCCCCGGGGACAGAAAACCCTGCAGGGGGGACTGTGCACGGGTTTTCCATAGAGCCCATTGGCCATTTTCCCCGGTTTTTTAAAATGTCTGAAAAACCGAAAACCCGGGCTAAAAATCAGCCGAAAACCTGCAGGGGGGGACATGCCCTTAACTTAAAGGGTTTTCTCACAAAAAATTTATATCTGTAATGATAGGGACGGAAAAAAAACACTTTTGCAATTTGGTTTCATTACCAAATCATGTATATACAGCTTGAGCCAAATCTGTCGTGTCTAGACTTTTTTTCTGCAGCAAGGGGTCGGACCATGCCCCTTTCCCATAATGGCGCTTTGATATTTTTTCAGCCCTGTTGGAACCCCCCGGGATGTACAGTCCCCTATGCGTGATTGGCTGCCTCACTTTTTTCCCTATGAGCGTGAAAATGAAATTGAAAATGGCTCTGTCTGTGTTCTCATTGTCTTGCACCCGACTGGTTTAATAATGGTTGAAAGACTCTCTAACCCCTTTTCTTTCGTGAAGTTCTATGTGAATTATCTGGGAAAAATTAACAAATTTCTACTGCTAATTTACTCTCCCCCCCACTTAAAACACCCTTGCACAGAATGATGTCACACTCGCAAAACCCCTCAATGGTCAGTTACACAACACCTAAAAATGAAACAATTTTAGAAATCACAATAAAAGGGGGGGACGAGTAAAAAACTCACAAATTTTTTTCATCATTCAGGCTGATGTAAACTGTTTACACCAAGCGGGTGTTCTCGTTACAAGGACTTGTGGGGGGAGGGGAAAACTCTGCAGGCATAGAACTACCACTGCAGAGGTCTCAGCTATACACTTCCCATTCCACTGCCACCAAGAAGAAAGGGGGTTTCACAAAAAACTATTAACTAAAGCTTGCTGTTTTTTTATTTCTTTGGGCAGGGAAAAAGGAAGTTTTTTCCTTTTTACAGAACACAAGTTTCCGATTACTGACCACCTCTCTTTTTGTGTACTTATCAATTGATCCAACGCCGTTTATCATCAGTTTGAAAAACCCTGGGCCCGTACATCTTTTTTTGCCACAATGAGTTTGTTTACTAACTAAATGAAAGCTTTTTCCCCCCTTTAACTCTGTAGCTTGTATACTACAATTTATAAATTTCTTGCAGTCATGTCACTGCAACGGTAATAGCTAATAACAGCAGAGCTGATATGTCAATCACTGCTATAGAACCACCCACAACCTCTTTAATCACCTACAAGTAAAAACTCCTGGAAGCAGGTCAACATGTGCCAGATGCTCTTTGATTAAACAATGTCCTTTTTGAAAAAGATGTGAATTTAAACTTTTTTTCTTAAACTTTATAAAACTTTCCCTTGATGATTTTCCATCAACGGGGTTGGGAAAGTCATTAAAGCCTCATTAATGTTTTTGATTTGCCCCAATATACCCCAGAATAATTTTTATACCTATCCAGCAACTTCTGCTCAAGCATATTACTTCAACAATACATGCATATAAATGGACAGGTTTGCATTTGAAGATGTCAGCAAGTGAAAGAAGAAGGAAAAAAAATAAATTTCTGATTATTGTAATGAGAGTTAATATTTTTTTATTATCATGGTTCGCAAAATGACTGTGTGGTGACATGATGGAGGGGTAACAAGTGGTTGGTATGGCAGCTGAATGTAAAATAAAGGGCCCGCCAAAATTTAAAGGGCACTGCAACCAAATTATGAAAGACAACTGTCAGGCTAAGACTTTTCTTTTGTTTCCCATAACAACCAATCAGACTTTTTTTTCATTTCATATAGTGTTCTGAGTAAATGAAAGTGGCGCTCTGATTGGTTGCTATGGGCAACAAAGAAATTCTTAGACCTAGATAGTTTTAATACATGTCCCCAATAGTAAAAGTGGGGAAAAAAAATGACTCCACATTTTTGGGCGCAAAGTTTGCCAGAATTCTGGCGCACTTGCCGTGATGAAAGTGCCCCAGTAAGTTAACTTTATTCTAAGGATTGGCATGAATGATTTAATACCAAATAAATATATTTTTTTACTTTTTCAAAAAAATAAAGACATGGCTGTAAGAGAGGGCCTGCCTATTATTATTATTATTGTTATTATTATTATTTGTGTGGTATATATAATTTATTGACACATTTTTATACATTTTATAGGAGAAATGAAGAGAAAAAAAACATACGCCATGTGTTATAAATACAGGTAGTCCCCGACTTACACCATTTCGACTTGCATCTGTCCCCTAGTTAAAAACAGAGACTTATGGGGAATGCTGGCACTTTTGGTTCCATATTCCACACCAAAAATTTCTGTGGAACCTACAAGTTCCATAACCACCACACGTGAGGTAAAATTAGTAAAATCTTCTAAAAGGGGCACAGACAGCAAAACAAAAGTAAAAACCCTTCCCCGCATTATTAAAAAAATAAAAAACCCCTTTTTTCGGATTCTTTAATAAATATACCTGTTCCAACTTACATACAAATTCAACTTAGGAACAAACCTACAGTCCCTATCCCGTTCGTAACCCGAGGATGACTGTAATAAGTTAACTTTCATTCTTTGGGTTATTACAGTGGGTACAGAAAGTATTCAGACCCCTTAAAATTTTTCTCTCTTTGTTTCATTGCAACCATTTTGTAAGATCCAAAAAGTTCATTTTTTTTGCTGATTAATGTACACTCTGCACCCAATCTTGAAAGAAAAACAAAATAAAAATTTAGCTATTTTTGCAAATTTATTAAACAAGAAAAACTGAAATATCACATGGTCTTAAGTATTCAGACCCTTTGCTCAGTATTGAGTAGAAGCACCTTTTGAGCTAGTACAGCCATGGAGTCTTCTTGGGAATTTATGCCCCCAAGTTTTTCAACACCTGGTTTTGGGGATCCTCTGCCATTCTTCCTTGCAGATCCTCTCCAGTTCCCTCAGGTTGGATGGTGAATGTTGGTGGACAGGGCTGCCATCAGAAATTTCAGAGCCCCATACAGCTGACGCGCCTGGGCCCCCCCCCCCCGTCAACCCCGCTCCCCTGGCCCCGCCCAATCAACAGTCACCCAACCCGTGAAAAAAAATGCACGTGCGCCCTTATTTTTGAATTTTACAGTTTATCAATATTGTGTGGGTCAGTACGTATACAAGGGCCAGAAAATACCGCCACATTACACCACATGTCACCACTATTATGTTACTGACCAAACCAGTATCCCCAGACCAATAGGGGCAAATAACAATATACTAAGACCATAAATACCGCCCGGCATATCACTACCATAACAGTACTGAAATACCACCGTACTGTTAGTGAATATATTCTTTAAACCGATTTACAGGGAGAGATACAGGTTACACAGTGCAGTTACATTTAGTGACATCTCGTCTTGACCAGCCCGTTCACTTTTCCTTCTCTTCTCCATTCGGTCCAGACTAGACGACTTAAGAGGGCCCCCGCACAGCTAGTGCCCAGGGGGAGGGGTCACTGGGGCAGGGTGGGCTACAGAGGGGCCCCAGAGGCTTCAGAGGGATCCTGCACAGCTAGGGCCCAGAGGGCGCTGGCGCAGGGGCTTAAGGTGGGCCTCACACAGCTGGTGCCCGGGGGGTAGGTGACCCCAGGGGTTTCAGTGTGGTGTGCAGGGCTGTGGAGTCAGAGTCGGTGGCTATTTTGCAGGAGTCGGAGTCGTCAAAAAATGGTCCGACTCAGACTCCCAAAATATATAATAAGTTGGTCCAGTTAGTTCGATGCAAAGAGCAAGAGGAATTGCGTCTGGCCAGTGCTACTGCTCCCATATCTTCAGCCTTATCACATGAGGAGTGTAATTGATGACATGGAGCAGGCAAAGCGCTGCCCCAGGGGAAAAGATTCCACTCCCAGGGCAAACAGATTTCAGCAAAAATTTTCACCTGTTTTTAAAGAAGCAGAAGATCAACCATTCATCAGACCTGAATGTGGCTGAGGCAATTCCTTTATACCCTGACATTTTTAGAGATGTTGCCCCTTTTGTCCCCCTTTTTGGGCCCCCAAAACCCAAGTTAGTGTAGAGAGGCCGTTCTCTAGCCTGGAAATAATGAGATCAGATGTGAGGTCATGTATACAGGATCTGAGTGAGGCAATACTATTTCTCAGAATAAATTCAGAGACTCCACAAATGTTCCTGCAGTGTTTGGCATATTTACAATTTTTTTGTGTCCTAAAGTCATATCCAATAAATATATTTTACACCGACAAGCAAAATGGTAAGTGTTTTGAACTTGTGACTTTCAGGCTCCATATCTCACCATCCACTACAGCTTTGTAGATGAGGCTACTGTAATTTTTATATACAGTCATCTTACCTTTCTTATACATAAATGTGACTTGCAAGAAATTTAGCATCTGCTTAGTTCTGCAGATTCTTTCCTGTAACTGCATTGTTACTGTTTTGCTCCTAAAAATCAAAGTGTTAATTTTTATTATTTTGTTAGTATTTGGGAAATCCACCTTTGGTTTTCAATACGGCTTGAGTCCTTCTGGGCTCTGCATCAGATTCAAGCACATCTTGACCAAAATCTGATCCCAGGTCTCTTCTACACATTCCTAATGTTGGTGCAGACTGGACTTGGATACAAAAAACAGCTTTTTCTTCAACTCTACCCACAAGTGTTCAAAAAATCAAAACATTGTTACCCTTTTGCTTGTCAGTGTCTGTTCTACCTAAATAGCTTGATTATTGTATCATAAGGTGATAAAAGCCTGATGCGACCATTTACTACAGTAAAGCTATTACTTAAACATGCGCCGTGTATGAGGGAGTCAGGAATCGGGAGTCCGCCGTTTGGGAAATTGAGGAGTTGGAGTCGGGGTTTCGGCTTGCCGACTCCACAGCCCTGGTGGTGTGCTGGGGCGGGGTGGGCTTCAGAGGGGCCCCAGGGGGAGGTGCCCGACACAGCTGGGTCCCAGGTGGAGGCACTGGGGTAGGTCGGGGGTTTCAGTGGGGTGATGCTGGGGCAGGGTGGGCTGCTGAGGGGCCCCAGGGGTTTCAGAGGGGCCCAACACAGATGGGGCCAGGTGGGGGCCTAGGGCAGGTGGGGGGCCCTTCCTGGGGGCCCCAAGGGAGGGGCTGGGGCAGGGTGGGCTACTTTGGGGCCCCATCCCGGTGGGGGGCTTCCGAGGGGCCCCAGGGGGAGGTGCCCCACACAGATGGGTCCCAGGTGGAGGCACTGGGGTAGGTGGGGTTTCAGTGGGGGGATTCTGGGGCAGGGTGGGCTGCGAGGGGGCCCCAGGGCTTCAGAAAGGGCCCCAGGGGGAGGTGCTGGGGCAGGGTTGGCTCCTGAGGGGGCTCCAGGGGTTCAGAGGGGCCCCCACGCAGATGGGGCCCAGGTGGAGGCACTGGGGTAGGTGGGGGTTTCAGTAGGGGGTGCTGGGGCAGGGTGGGCTGCTGAGGGGCCCCAGGGGCTTCAGAGGGGCCCCACACAGTTGGGGCCAGGTGGGGCACTAGGCAGGTGGGGGGCTTCCGAGGGGGGCCCCAGGGGAGGGACTGGGGCACGGTGGGCTTCTGAGGGGCCCCACACAGATGGGGCCCAGGGGGAGGCAATGGGGTAGGTGGGGGTTTCAGTGGGGTTCTGGAGCAGAGTGGGCTTGACCATCACACAAAAGTGGGGGGGGGGGCGCTCTTAAGGAGCGCTCGCTACATTAACTGCAGGAGCCTCTTACTTACTTCAGATCCCTCTGCTAGGTCCTGTGAGGGGATCGTCCCTCCTACCTCTCTCTGCTGCCCAGGAGTCACTGAAGCTCCGCCCACAGGCAGAGAGAGGGAGGTGGGGCCCACCCATCACAGGACCTAGCAGAGGGATCTGAAGTAAGTGAGAGGCTGCTGCAGCTCTGTTAATGTATCCTGTGACTAAGAGCGTGCCCCCCCCCCTCACATTGTGGGATGGTCAAGCCCACCCGCCCCTGTGACACGGAGCCCGGGCCCCCCTCCTTACACTCTGAGCCGCATGGGCCCCAGCGGACGCTCAGCAGTGCCGCGGGGCCCGTGTTCTGACTCAGAAAGCTAGTTTGTGAAACAAGCGGGCCTGCTTGCAGCGGGCCCCTTGTTTCCCCGGGCCCTATACAGGAGTACTGGCTGTACCCCCTGTATGGCGGCCCTGTTGGTGGACAGCCATTTTCAAGTCTCTCCAGAGATGCTCAATTGGGTTTAGGTCAGGGCTCTGGCTGGGCCAGTCAAAATGGCCCACAAAGTTGTTCTGAAGCCATTTGCTTTGTTTTTTTAGCGGGTGTGATTAGGGTCATTGTCTTGTTGGAAGATGACCCTACGGCCCAGTCTGAGGTCCAGAGCACTCTGGAAGATGTTTTCATCCAGGATATCTCTGTACTTGGCCACGTTCATCTTTCCTTCAATTGCAATCAGTCATCCTGTCCCTGCAGCTGAAAAATACCCCCATAGCATGTATGCGGGCTTTCATATGTCTGAGGAGAGGCCTCCGTCAGCACACTCTGCCATAAAACCCCGACTGGTGGAGAGCTGCAGTGACTTTGTGGAACTTTCCTCAATCTCCCTACTGGATCTCTGGAGCTCAGCCACAGTGATCTTGGGATTCTTCTTTACCTCTCTCACCAAGGGTCTTCTCCCACGATTACTTAGTTTGGCTGGATGGCCAGGTCGAGGAAGAGTTGTGGCCGTTCCAAACTTCTTCCATTTAAGGATTATGGAGGCCACTGTGCTCTTAGGAACCTTGAGCGCTTCAGAAATTCTTTTGTAACCTTGGCCACATACACTCACCGGCCACTTTATTAGGTACACCATGCTAGTAACGGGTTGGACCCCCTTTTGCCTTCAGAACTCCTCAATTCTTCGTGGCATAGATTCCACAAGGTGTTGCAACGATGCTCAATTGGTACCAAGGGGCCCAAAGAGTGCCAAGAAAATTTTCCCCACACCATGACACCACCACCACCACCCCTGAACCGTTGATAAAAGGGCGGGGTGGATCCATGCTTTCATTTTGTTGACGCCAAATTCTGACCCTACCATCCGAAGTCGCAGCAGAAATCGAGACTCATCAACCAGGAAAACGTTTTTTTCCAATCTTCTACTGGTCCAATTTCGATGAGCTTGGGAAAAATTGGAGCCTCAGTTCCTGTTCTTAGCTGAAAGGAGTGGCACCCGGTGTGGTCTTCTGCGCGTAGCCCATCTGCCTCAAAGTTCGCCGTACTGTGCGTTCAGAGATGCTCTTCTGCCTCCCTTTGGGTTTGTAACGGGTGGCTATTTGGTCACTGTTGCCTTTCTATCAGCTCGAACCAGTCTGCCCATTCTCCTTTGACCTCTGCATCAACAAGGCATTTCCGCCCACAGGACTGCCGCTCACTGGATGTTTTTTCTTTTTCGGACCATTCTCTGTAAACCCAGAGATGGTTGTGCGTGAAAATCCCAGGAATTCAGCAGTTTCTGAAATACCATAGACCAGCCCTTCTGGCACCAACAACCATGCCACGTTCAAAGGCACTCAAATCACCTTTCTTCCCCATACTGATGCTCGGTTTGAACTGCAGGAGATTGCCTTGACCATGTCTACATGCCTAAATGCACTGAGTTGCCGCCATGTGATTGGCTGATTAGAAATTAAGTGTTAACGAGCAGTTGGACAGGTGTACCTAATAAAGTGGCCGGTGAGTGTATGTGTCTTGCCACAATTCTGTCGCTGAGCTCCTTGGGAAAGGAAATGGACAGCATGTGAGTGAGTTAATATGAGTGTCACAGCAAAGGGTCTGAATACTTAATTTAATAAGTTTGCAAAAATATCTACATTTCTGTTTTTTCTTTCAAGATAGGGTGCAGAGTGTACATTAATGAGCCAAAAAATTTACTTTCTGATCTTACCGAATGGCTGCAAAGAAACAAAGAGTGAAAAATTTAAAGGGGTCTGAATACTTTCCCTTCTTACCGTATGATTGCTGCAGCACTAAATATATTTTAATAGTGAACTATTTTTAAAAATCCATTTTTTAAAAATCATTATAAGAGTATGTTCACGTGGTGTATTGCGGTGCGTACCTGTGCACGCTGCATTACATCTGCTGTTGAAAGTATGCTCTAACCAGCACATACTTTCAACAGCGCTATGGCCCGGCCTCCTATCACTTTTTTCCCCGTCTCGTACTCGCCCAAAAGAAGTGACATGTCACTACTTTTTACTGGTACAAAGTACAAGGGAATATGCTGGGCTGAAAATGAGTGCTATGATTTTACCATATTTGCGGGGTGTACTACGGGTGCATTGCAGTGCAATTGTGGGTGTGAGAGCCAGAAGCTGTCTGTGGCTCTGTGAAACAGCATGGTGACAAAAACCTCTTTACGCTTACTAGTGGTCTTGAAGCAGAGAACAAAAATAATGGTTTTGAATAAAAAAAATATTTCAAAGAACTATAGCCTGTTGGTGTCAAAGTCATGATATCCTACTGGGGCCAGGGGCAGTTGCTAATGGCAGGTTTTTATTAGAACCCAGGCTACTATGGTAATCTATCTGTGCCTCTGCAGTAGAACTCACTTTGTCTGTCAAATTCATTAGATGTTGTAGTCACTAATGACAGTGGCATCTAAGAGGTTAAAGGGGTTGTATCACTATAAGGATTGCTTTTTATGTTAAAGATCTTGCAAAAACAAGTCACTTTGTAATATGTGTCCATTAATAATGTCCTACCTATTCTGAGATATCCCCTTTTGTATCAGCTGCATCATCTCCTCAGGTCGCAATAGCTACAGACCTGTTCAATCTCTCATGATAGGCTGCCAGTGCTGGTCGCTAGAGATGGGCGAATTTCTCAAAAATTCAATTCGGTGACTTCGCCGAATTTTCTGACAAAATTCGTTTCGGTCCGAATTACTTCGGGACGAATCGTGGTTAAAAACAGCTATTTCCAGGCTGCACAGAGCCGGTAGGGTGCTGTAGAACGTTGTGCCATGCTTAAATATACAGAGGGAGCTTGGTTTGGTCTTCATACAATGTTGTGTTTTAGTATGACACGCATATGACTGCCACCCGCTCTTAGAACTCGCCTCACTATAAAATTCCCTGGGCACTTAAGAGGCAAAACTGACCAAAAAACTGAAGCGGAATGTAGCCTGATAAAGTCATGGAAGCGACAGCTGGAAAAAAACAAGCTGAGGGCTACGATCCTACCATAGCGTCAAAGAACACAGTAGTAGGTTACCGGAGCCACCACAGATCGCAGCACAGTAAGGGGACGTCACAGCAGGAGTCCCCCTGCGAGGCCACAGCATCCGGTGTCATCTACTAGCCATGTGTTGACCACACACTAGGTCATACACTTTCTCCCAGATGACATCTGAAAACCCCACCAAAGTCGGTGGTTGTCACACAAACCCCCTTTTGGGCATGGCCCAAAGGGGTTTGGGGGGCCCACCCTGCCCCTAAAACCCACCTCTGTCCCATTCGTCCCACAGCCAGAGAACTACTATTGCTGGGGCCTCTGCGCCACTATAAGGGGGACCAAAATTTTTAGGACATGGGTACAAAGAGGGGGAAGACACCCTCTTCTTCAAAAAGATGCAAATAGTGATGGGGAAGTTGAATGGGGGTTATTTTGGGGCGGTCGGGGCTTTGTACAGCGCACTTTTGAGGGGGACGGCGTGACAGGAAAACACAAACGTGTAGCCGACCCGCCCCCTTTGGCCGGGAGAAGCAAGCTGGGCTGGCAAGTTATTCGGTGCCAATTAAAAAAAGGCAAAAAGGGGCCCCCCAAAGGGAAAAAATTCAGTCCACTCCATGCCTCCTTCCCCGGAAGCATTCCGTTTCTCAACAAAAATTTTAGGACCAGGAGAAAGAAGAGGCTTTAAAACGACGAAATCGGGGAACTTGGAAAGTAGAGATTTAATGTCGGGGCCGAGATGTAAAGTTGGGTGCATCACATACTGGGGGTTTTGAAAGCCAGTGACTATCACTGACCCAACCAACATGTACAAGGGTCACTTTAACATAGGGAAAAGAGCACACTTGGTGTCGGCATGGCCAGCCCTAATCAGTATGTTTGCCGGGACAGCAGGTTGGCACATGCGATTTGGAAGCCAAACGCCCGATTTAACCACCCACTTTGCAGCCCAGAAAGTAGGGGCACGGACTCACGGGGGAAGCGGCGAAACCCCAGTCACATGCACCTTGGGGGGAAAAAACCCCTATGGGCGGGTCCATTCCAGTTTTTTTGCTAAGACCCCAAGGAGCGAACATGGATTTTTCGAATCGGCCAAAAGAAAAGCGGACCAGGGACCAAACGTTAGTAACACAGCCCTGCATCAACATCGCATGTCACCAACGTTTTCAATGGCGGGCCACCTTCCCCAACACTGTAGCACCCAGGGGGCACCCCTCCCATTTCAGGCAGTCAGGGCTTCACCACCTCTCCCCGAAACAACTCCCGTCTTTACACACACGGGTCCAAAACTCAGGTGCCACAGTTTTTTTCCCAAAAACGATTCCCAAGAAAGCAGAAATGCACTCCAAACCCTAAGTGCAAAAGCTCCCACTCCTTCCAATTGGGGGACACATCCCCCATTTTCAAGTGTGGACTCTGCACCATTCAAAAACGGCCGGGAAAACTTGGCATTCACTTCACCATGTAACGCACGGGTAGGGCTCCCTGACCACCGCAAGCGTGGTACGGCCCACCCGGGGAGCGGGGTCTAATAGGCCCTTTTTCACCAACCCCCCCGCAAGGCGGGGTGGACTTTCTGCAGCGGGATTCCACCAGGTCCCCTTCCCCTTGGGCGACTACTGGGGTGGCAGCAAAGGTGCAGGAGGACCGAATCGAAGAAAAAACTCGTAGTCAAAGGTCACCCAAAAGGGTCAGGGCGGCGGGGGAATTCGAGGCAAAAAAAGCAGAAAGTCGGTACACAGCAGACAGGAACTGATAACAGGGGAAATTGAAGAACAGGAATAAAAAAATAAAACGGGGGGAAATTGATGAATTTAAAAAAATTAAATTAACAGGAAAAATTGAGAACAGAATAAAATTAAACGGGGGGAAATTTTAAATGAACAAAATAAAATATAACGGGGGAAATTTTTAAGGGGGGAAATTGATGAACGGGAAACAGGGAGGGGGCCCCCCCTTTTCCACCATAAAGGGGGGGGCCCCCCCCTTTTTTCCACCTTTAACAGGGGAGGGCCTCCCTTTTTTTTCCCCCTTTAAAAGGGAAAAGGGCCCCCCTTTTTTTTCCCCCTTTTTCAGGGAGGGCCCCCCCTTTTTTTCCCCTTTTAAAGGGGAGGGCCTCCCCTTTTTTCATACAAAGCCGTTTTTTTTTTTTTTTTCTGTACCATTTTCCCTTTTGTTCTGAAATTTCCCTCAATAATTGCCAAATGCAAAAAAAAGCACCAAAAAAAATTTTCCCGAGTTTTGGTCCCCCATTCAATTCCATACGCGCTTTTTAACAAAAATGGTGTAAAACAAAACGGATCAAACTACCTGTTTTTAAATTCACAGGTTTTGATTTTTTACTGCGTCCCCTCAAAGGTTTTGGTAGCAAAGGGTTTCCGCCGCCAAAAAACCCCCACCACTCCCAAAACAAAACGCAAAAGCGGGGGAAAATTTTCCCCCTTTTTTTGCGCCCAATACTGCACTGCCCCCCTCAAATTTTTTCACCCACTGTTTTTAAATGGGGCTGAGCCCAGACCAATAGAATTCCCCTTTTCTAGGGGAACCCATGGGGCTGTGGGGGTTGAGGACAGGGGGAGGGGCCCCTTACCCCCCGGGCCCTGCCAACAAAAGGTTTTTGTTTGACGTTCCCACCGCTCTTGCGGGGTTGTCAGATGCACTTGGGGGGGGAATGGAGACCCAGTCAAACCCCAAGAACCATTGGTTGCTGAAAACACACGCCGAGATGACACCCGGGGAGTTCGGGCCTCACCCCAGGGCCCCTGCTGCCCTCCCCTTTCTTTGGGTGCGACCTGGGCCTGCCATGGAATGTTTTGCCCTGCCCTCCATGTGGGGAGCCTGCCACCTCTCTTTTACATACTGTTTTTTTTTTAAAATGTACAACTCTGTTTTAAAGAAGATTCGTAAAATATAAATACACACCCGTATTTGACTCCAAATGAAACCCACTAACAACTTGGGTAACCCCTTTGGGAAAAAAATTGCGCTCCACAATTGGGCCCGAAAAATTGATTATAGTGCCTTTAAAAAAACGTGTATTTTTATAATATAAAAGTACAAACAGGCTTAATTTAACCTTTGGTTAAAGAATTATGCAAAAGGCAAAATTTCTTTTTTGGCGGTGAAAAAAAACTTTCTTTTACAAGTACAATGCAGAAAAATACTTTAAATTAACCCCTTGGGTGAAAAACCCCGCGCAAAGAAATGTCTGCCAAAAATTACCACTTTTGGGACTTTTAAAAAAGTTTTTTTTTTTTTCCCCCAACACAACAACAAAAAACTTTTAATTTAAACCTTTGTTAGAATTATGCAAAAGGGGCAAAATTTTTTTTGGGGGAAAAGAACTTTCTTTTTACTAAACAACGCAGAAAAAACTTTTTAAAAACCCCTTTGGGTTAAATTGCACAAAAGAAATTCTGCAACAATTACCACTTTTTTTGTTTTAAAAAAGCGATTTTTTGGAACACAACACAAAAAAACTTGTAATTAACCTTCGGAAAAGAAAATTACTACAGCCAAAAATTTTTTCTTTGGGTGAAAAAGAACGTTTCTTTAGTGACCAAACAGCAAACAACGTTTTTTATCCCCCCGGATCTAAAAAAGGGAAAATAAATGACAACCAAAAAATGGAATTTTGGGTTGTAAAAAGCTTTTTCTTTAACGAAACAACAGGGGAAAAAAGAAACCCTTGAATTCAATGTGCGAAGAACTGACATATAGCATTAAAAAATTATGGCACGCATTGGACGCACACTGGACCATTCCAAAACCCCACAAAACAGAATTGAACGTTTAAAGAAGCGTCTCTGAGACAAGCTGTGACACCCCCAAAATCGCTGTATAAAAGTGAGTTCTTTAGTATGAGATATCATAAGTAGCTGCAGTGGCGGCAGCACCTTCCCTACACAGCACAGTGAGAGGAGTGTGAGGAGCGAGCATGGCGCCCAGACTTATATAGTGCGGTGACGTCACAGAATCCCGCTGGTCTCTGATTGGCTTCATCTCTGCACATGTCATGTAGGCTATGCCTTTCTTCCTCCCAGACTTCTTTGCCCCATGTAACAGCATGTGCTCGCAGCCATTTTATCAATCAAAAACACGCTTCGTTCCCGCGAATCACCCCAAACTTCAACTTCGTTCAGAATCGAAGTTTTCCTGAAATTCTAAACGATTTCCACTTCGTTAGAATCAATTCGCCCATCTCTACTGGTCGCTATAGCTAAAGACCTGATTTCTACTGCAGCCTAGTAGAAGCCAGTAAACACGCCCCTGAATTCAAAATGAAACCAAGAAAACAGGACTGAGGTAAGATGAATCAATGTAGTGAGACAAACCCTTTAAGTTACCATGAACAGAGTTTGCCCTGATCCTGATACTTGTGTCAAGAGCAGAGCTATGCAACACTAATGTTCACTTACACCATCCACAAAATCACCAATAATTAAAAGTACATCGTGGTTTAGGAACTAGCAATCAATCATGATGTACATTTTCAGTTTTTAAGGGGTTAAATAATAAAAAAAAGAAAATTATTGATAATACCCATATGTTCTACTTAAAGGGAATGTATCGCTTCTTTAGTTCGGCTGATTCATACTGCTCTCAGCTTCTCAACTATAGAAATGCAGGGGCGTTTCTTACCCTCCTAGCTGGGTGACATCACCCCCCTTCACTGTTCATGCTGGCTCCCGAGACTCCCCCTCCCCCTCTCTGAGTCCACATGTCACTGTGTCTCTCCCTATGCAGTCTTATTATTGCAAGAGCTGTATACATACCACAGGCTGTTTTCAATCGAGACTGAGAGCTGGAGATTTGTTACAGTTGAATCCAGCTTTCTATGAACGGCACAGATCTCCCTTTTATGCAGGAGAGTTAGGCACCGAGACACAACTGTGCTGTTTTCTGATTGTAGAATCTGCTGCAGTGTGTTTCTGCTAGGTGTGCAGAGAGAAATTGCTACGGCCCCTAACTCTGAGTCAGAGAGGCAGGGATCGACACACAATTGTGCTGTTTCCTGATTGTAGAAGCCCTGCAGTGTTATTCTGTTTCTTCTGGCTGTGCAGAGTGAAAATGTTCCGGTCCTTTACTTTGAGTGAAAGCTCCGTGAATACGGCCAACCGGAGGCCGAACAGAATATAAATGAGCTCTCAACTAGTGAAATGCAAGGAGGAGGGATCCGACCAGCACTGGATTTCAGTGTAAACAGAAACAGAAAATAAGAAAAACTGTGAATACAAGACAGCTTTGCTAATGACATCTAATTGCAAAGTTACTTGTTTTCACTTTCCCCTTATTCTGAAGACCATTTAATGAAATGATACAACCCCTTTAACATTCTCTTTCTTACTTATGTCCCATCCCCTCCATTGTGTTTATGGAGATGTAAGACACAAGGATTTGTTTTACTGTTGCATATTGTATTGCATACATATGAAATTAAATTCATACCTCCACCCACACATTAATAAAGTATAGCTTGAATGCTCATGCAGAGCATTTTTTTATTCAAATAAGTGCAGAATAATATATGCGACTTCAAGACTTGACTTGAAGGATGCACGTTTTCAGTCAGAATAGACCTTTCTCAAATACAGAGTTGCTGGTTAGCACGTATGAATTGGTATGCTGAAGTCTGGCCGTAGCTTGGTGTTGTGAGCGAAGTACACCAAGAACGCGTTCTTCCCTCACAACACCAAGCGACGGCCAAACTTCAGCAGAGCAATCATAAGTGCCACCAGCGACTCTGTATTTGAAAAAAGGACTATTCTGACCGAAAACATGCATCAGTCGAGTCTTGAAGTTGCAGGGATGTGGGCTGTACCATTTCAATTATTTTTAGGTATGGGCTGACTGCATTGATTTAAAAGAGGTATGGGAGTTGAATTTTTAATAAATGTATATTAGAATGGTGTGTGATTTACTATGATATACAGTTGAAACCAGTAGTTTACATACACTATATAAAAAGACACATATGTATGTTTTTCTCACTATCTGACATTAATTCAGAATAAATTTTACCCGTTTTAGGTCAATTAGCATTACGAAGATTATTTATATTTGCCAAATGCCAGAATAATGAGAGAGAGAATTTTTAAGGCATTTTTATTACTTTCTGCAAATTCAAAAGTTTACATGCACTAGGATTACTATGCATTTAAACAATTTGGGACATCCCATATAATGGTGTCATGTCTTTGGAAGCTTCTGATAGGTTTATTGGTAACATCTGAGTTAATTAGAGACAAACCTGTTTATGTATTTTAGGCACACCAGAAACACACTGCTTCTGTGTGTAACATCATGGTAAAGTCTAAAAAAATCAGTCAAGATATCAGGAAGAGAATTGTGGACTTACACAAGTCTGGAACATCCATAGGTGCAATTTCCAGATACCTAAAGGTGCCTCTTTCATCTGTACAAACAATTATACACAAGTACAAACAAGATGGGAATGTCCAGCCATCACACTGCTCAGGAAGGAGACGGGTTAGATGTCTCAGAGATGAACGTGCTTTGATCCGACATGTGCATATCAGCCCAAGAACAAAAGCAAAAGACCTTGTGAAGATGCTGGCAGAAGCTGTTTAGTTTTTGTCGGTATCCTCATTGAATCATTTACTTCCTCTGCCAGGAAGATGCCATTTCTTGAAACAAATTTTTTGAAAGGCAGTTTATTGTTTGCAAATGCTCTTAGGATCTACATTTTTGAATACATGTCCTGTGGTCCGACAAAACTGTTTGGCCATAATGACCATTATTATGTTTGGAGGAAAAAGGGAGAAGCTTGGAAGCCTAAGAACAACACCCAACTGTTAAATACGGGGGTGGCAGCACGATGTTGTGGGATTGTTTTGCTGCCGGAGGGACTGGTGTACATCACAAAATAGATGGCATCATGAGGAAATAAGATTATGTGGCAATACTGAAGTAATATCTCAAGACATCAGTCCAGAAGTTATAGCTTGGAGGCAAATGGGTCTTCCAAATGGACAATGACCTGAAGCATACTACCAAACTGGTTACAAAGTGGCTTAAGGATAACCAAGTCAATGTTTTGGGGTGGCCATCACAAAGCCCTGATCTCAATCCTATTGAAAATTTATGGGCAAAGCTGAAAAGGCAGGTGCGAGCAAAGCGACCTACAAACATGGCTCAGTTACACCAGTACTGTCAGGAGGAATGGGCCAAAATTCCTACCAACAATTATTATGAGGAGCATGTGGAAGGATATCCAAAACGTTTGACCCAAGTCATACAGTTTAAGGGCAATGCTGCCAAATACTAATGAACTGAAACTTTTGACTTTGCACAAACTAATAAAAATACCTTAAATATTCTCTCTCTCTCATTATTCTGTCATTTGGCAAATATAAATAATTTTGGTAATCCTAATTGACCTCAAACGAGTAATGGGAATGTGTCAACAGAAAATGACCTATTGTTTAATGTTTTTTAACAAGTTTTGCTTTATTTTCATTTCTGATACCACTATCAAAATTTAAAAAAAGGCTCCATATTATCAGCACAAGCAGAATTACACTAAAAGCTGACACCAATGTATAGATAACACAAGATCCACCATTCAAAATATGAGATGGTCACAGCTCCCCCTTTCCTCCTTTCTGCACACTGACTTTTTTCCAGGTCAAAGATCATGCCTAAAAAACTCTCCTATAAAAGTCAATGGGTCTGCTCCTGTTCACAGGCTCCTATACCCATGAAGCTGATGTAAAGCATCTTTCAAAATGCTGTTAAAAGTGGCTCAGACAAGATGACTGTCCCCATAATCATATGCAAAGCTAGAAATTAAAAAATCTACAATCAGAAAATAAAAACGGCTAAGAAGAAAATTATATGTATCTGTATCTTTTAGTTTTAATTAGTTTTAATTACTAAAAAAACAAAAAAAATACCTTTGTATAGATTCCCTTTAATGACATAGACTGTATATTTGGGGTCTGTCACGGTCCACGGCACAGTTTCTACTCCGGACCACGGACGTACCCGTGTTCCAGTTGCTTGCCGAAATTTGAAGAGACAGTACCATTATTACTTGGCCAATGACCTTTGACCATCTGGGACTTAAGGAACATCTTGCCTTTGCTCTGGTGTCAGTTTGTTGATATTTCCTCATTGCTCCTGACCTCTATTTGCTGTCCTGGTTCCTATTACCTGTGTTACTGCTGTCCTGGTTCCAGAGATACCTACCAGTCTGGTACCTGTCTGGGACTCTGCTACAGTTGACGGCTGCACCTGACTTGACCCGTCATCTCTGTCCTATGTCCGGCACTTCGGCTGTCACCGCGACCAGCCATTTCAAGGGTAGCGACCTAGGGGTTCCCCACAGCTATGTCTGTCCGGCTTTGGGGTGGGCTCCAGGAAAGTCTGAGAGCCCTTTTGACCCTTCTCCCTGGTGTGGTCTACTACTCCATTGCTCACGGTGGCCCAGAGAATCTACATATACCTGACTTCCACTCTAACAGGGTCTTTATCCTGTAGAGAAAATTCTAGTATCTCATTCGGTGGGTAGAGTAAAAGAAATAATTTTATTCCATCATTGTAAAAATTCCAAAGTAACAGCATCAGTGTCCACATGCTGTAGAGCTTCGCCAGACATAAATTTTCTATTTATGTCTGGCGAAGCTCTCCAGTTTTTCCGGGACACTCACAGGTGAAACGATGGTAGAACGACCCAGATGAGTTGAACTGGCTACAATACTTGTGTCACGGGTGGGCCTGCGACCCCCATCCCGGGTCTCGGGCACACCCGTGGTCCCCGCACGAGCGGCACCGCCGCCCGCATGTCGAGCGGTGGGCACGCTCACCCGGCCGGCCAGTCACCCTCCTACTTACCCGGCCGCGCTCCTGTTCCAGCTCCAGTCTCCCGGCTCTGTGAAATTAAAAGGGCCAGTGCACCGGTAATTGGGTATTGCCGATCACTGCCCTTATTTAAGCCTGCCCCTTTCTGGTGCTTGTTGCCGGATCTTTAGTGCCATTTAGCCTATAGAGAAAGCGTTCCAAGCCTTGTTCTGATTTATCGTGTACCGTACCATTAGCTTCCGTTCCTCGACCACGCATCCTGCCGTCTGCCCTGACCTACTGCCTGTCCACGACCACGAACCATTGCCACCTGTCCTGACCTCTTGCCTGTCCCCGACTACGAGCCTGCCTGACGATTCTGCACCACGCTCCACCTCGGCTGCCTCCGCAAGCAAGTCACATCAGGGGTAGCGACCTGGTAGACTCCCGCCGCAGCAAGTCCATCCCGCTTTGCGGCGGGCTCTGGTAAAAACCGGGACCTGCTTAGATTCCGCTCCCTGGCGTGGCTTGCGGTGGTCCAGAGCAGCAGCAACCTTCGCCATCTCCAGTGGTTGTCCCTGCCTCTACGGTTCCTGTGGCTCTGAGAGGTCCCAAGCTTCGGCTGTCGCCCCTTCTAAAGTTCGACGGAGCCCCCAAACTCTAAAAACAGGGGGTTCATCCCCAATGCTCTATGCCTTTGGACCCCGGAGGCCATTCATTTCCTGCCCGGGAAGGGTCCGAAAGGGGCTTTCGTGGCATCCTCCCTCCCCCGGGAAGGCCCGGGGGCAGGGGTTTACACCCCCTTCAGGGAAAAAAAAAAAAAAAGGGAAAAAAAAAAACCAATGACAGCGGATCTACCAGCCCCTTTCCCTTTTTTATTTCCCGGGAAATGTTTTTCCGAGGAACCAGCCCCGTGCATCCTCCGCTAAAGACCGGTCCCCCCCTAAACCTACGCCGGGGGGAAAAACCCTTTCTGTTGGGGGACAACCGGTACAATTCCAAACCCGGCCTCTGAACTGCATGGAAGGGGGGGCCCCTGTTTTTGCCCCCTTTTCAAGAAAGGGGCTCTCAAGCCGAGTTAAGGACGATTTTGGGCCGCTAGAAAACCCCCCGTCTTCCCTCAGGATTTTGACCCGGGTTTACCCAAACCCGCATTGACTACCCTTCATTGAACGGGGGAGGAACTCTTGGCAAAGCGTCATGGGCCCCCCCTCGCCTTTTTTCCCCCTCCCCCTGGCCCCCCGGGGGTTCCAGAGGGCCTCCGGGTTCCACAACCGCCAACCCCCCACCGAGGACCCCATGCAAAAATTGGGATCGGGGCTTTTTCGCTCTGGGGGCAAAAGTTTTTGGGGCCCAGCGTCGGAAAAGGAATTTGGCCCCCCACTTTTGGCAGCCCAAAAGCTTTACCAGAGGATTTTGCCCAAACGTCCCAAGCCTGCGGAAAACCCCCGCCCCTAGGTTTTGGGGGAGAGGCTTTCCTAGGTGAAAGTCAAGTCAGGGGGTGCAGTGAGACCTAACTGGAACCACCCACTGCCCCTGCCTACTTGACGTGCTGCCCTAGGGGGAGACGGCAACTGGGCGACAGCCCCCTGCGTGCTAAAGTGCTGGGGCCGTCAGAAGCAAGAATATTTCCAGCCCCGGGTCAATATCAAATTAGGAACGCCAAAGCCACAAATCGAACCAGAAAAAAATAAACGTAAACCCAAAAAGCCGAGGCAAAAGCCCCAAAACGGAAGCAAAGCCCAAAAATCAGGGAGAAAAGCCGGGGGTCAGGGAAAAAAAAAAGCCGAGGTCAGGTTACACAATAAGCAAAACAAAATAAACCAAACAAGTAACAAGGTAGCCAGGAAATATCAAGGCGCAGCATCACCCTTCAGGGAGTTTAAATGGGATTTTTTTTTTTTTGGAAAAAAAAAAACCAAAGGGGGGCCCCCCCCCTGTAGCCCTCCTTGGGATTGGAGGGGCTCCGGGTCCCCCCATTGGCTGGTGCAAACTCGCCCCCTGTCAGGATGGCTGGGCCCCTGTCACTCACAGATTTCAGCAGCATGTGTATCAGGGGGGATCGTGCATCAGCTGCTGCACCCTGTAGATCCCTGCAGCCTGAGCACAGTTTTCCCCTGAAGTCCCCCCCCCCCCCTTTTAGGAGGGCCCCCCCTTCCCTGGTCTGGTTTGTCTGGTGAACTCATGGATTCCCCTCACCAGGCGATCAGCATGGATAGGTTTCCCCGGAACCATGATCTCCTCAGGCCTACCCTTCCAAGGGCCGGGTACTGCAGTGACCTTTGGGGCCTTTTACCGAATCTAAACTACGGGCGATTTTTTTCTAACCCCCCCCTTTATGCAACGGAGAAGGGGGCCTAGGGGGCCCGAGTAAAGGCAAATATACCTTTAAAGGCAGGGGGAAACCCCGTTAGTATAAGAGAAAAGGGTAATTTCAGCTGATAACCCACCGGGTTAGCCATCCCCTGAACCAATAGGGTTTTTCAGGAAAAGGGGGAGGGCTTTGTTCACCAGGGGGGTTTCTGGGAAACTTACCCCGGCAAACTTCAAAAGAGCCCAAAAAACCCCCACGCTGCACAGTGTTTCCCCAGATAAACTTACCCTGCAATCGTATTCCCCAGCATGGTAAGAACATCTGTCAACACAGTTGTCCCCCCCTGAAAATTCCCTGAATTCCAGTAAAAACACGGGTTATTTTTCTGAAGCCAGGGCAGCCAAAAAAACCCAAATCAGGGGGCAGCCCCCCATGACGAATAAAATACACTTTTAATATGTATGGACCGCCCACCTTCCCCAGCTCAGGGGTACAAAATTGGATTGCCCCCTGTGGGGGGAGTCAAAAGCCCACCCGGCCCTTTAGAAGCGGTCTCAAAGGGAGCCTAGACATTTTGCAAAGACGCTCAAAAATTAGAAATGATCCCGAATCCACAAACGCACTCCCGAAAACCCGACAGCGAAATATGAAATCTTAAATGGACACAACTTATTAGATCAAGGGAAAAACCCTGCCGCTTTAGGTGATCCTCCCGCTGACCCCCCTAGGCGTTGGAGTTTTTCCGGGCTTGGTCTTCCTTTTGAGCATTCCGAATTCTGTGTCCATTTCTCCACATAGAAGCCAAACCCCCGGATGCGCAGTAGTCCTACGGTAAGCCGCGTGACAGAAAAAGCCCCCCCACTTGCATGGGCTCCCCTGGGTTTAAGTCGGAAACAAAAGGGTTTAGGGGGGACCAGGTGTGGACCACCGGGGGGGGGGGGGGGAAACCCTTTTTCCTGCCTCTCTCCCTAAAAACCCTCTTCCCCACAACGGCCAGGCCATGGCCTATCTAAAATCCAGGGGGGGGTAAGCAAATAAAATTTTTACTGGTTTTACTAAAACCCTAATCTAAAAAGGGGTTGAGGCTGCGTCTTCCCCCCAGAGGGGAAGCACCAGCGACAAATTCGAGCAAATCCTCCACTCTCTCACCCTGCCCCAAAAGGGGGTCATTTCCTCGGCTACAGCTTCCCCATCTGGGTCATTAAAAAGACCCCCAAAAACGGCAAAAAAACCTTCCACAAAAAACAGTTTTGGGGTTTGCGGTAAGAAAAATGCCCACTCCGGGGGAACCCTCAGAAGGAATACAAATTTCCCCCCCTTTTTCCCATTCCCTGAGGTTTAAATGGGCGGAGCCTAAAAAACGTGACAACCCTCTCTAAAAAGCCACAAAGGGCCTTCTGTTACCTGCAATTGTAGCCAATGGGTGGGGGTTTCACGGAGGGGAAAGGGAAAGCGGGGGCCTCGATTTGGGGGGCCTCCTGTGTTTACCCCAGGCCAGATCCCGGATAGCTGGGTAAACCCCCCGCATTGCCCTACCAGGCTGTCTGGGCCATAGTGATGGTAAAAGTAACGGTTTCGGCCTATGTAATGTAGTAAGGAGGCCAGGATCCCTAAAAAAACCCCGCCCCTGTCCCCGCCACTTTACGGCTCCCTAGGCGCAGACGGGCCCCTGGGCGACAGTCCCCCGCCTCTAAAAATGCTGGGGCCTCAAAAACAAAAAAAGGGCAGACATTCCGGGGTCAAAATCAAATAGGGCCCAAAACCACAAATCAGAACCAAGAAAAAGCAAACAAGCCCGGGTCAAAAGCCAAACGGAAGCAAAGCACAAAATCAGTAGACAAGCCGAGGTCAGGAGAACAAGCCGAGGTCAGGTACACAGATAAGCAAAACACAATAAACCGAACAAGTAACATGAGGTAGCCAGGAATGTCACAGGCGCAGCACTCAGCCTTCAGGGAGTTTAAATGGGATTCCTGGATACGCCCCTGCAGCTGATTAGAGCGGCCTCTGGGTCCTCCCATTGGCTGGTGCAACTCGCCCCCTGTCAGGAGTGGCTGGGCCCCTGTCACTCACAGAGTTGTCAGCAGCATGTGTATCATGGTGGGGTCGTGCATCAGCTGCTGCAGCCTGTAGATCCCTGCAGCCTGAGCACAGCTTAGCCCTGACAGCAAAGTCCTCCTCTCCACGCCTGTTGATGCCAGTGCAGGTCGTGTCTGAGGCTGGTACTTCGTTCCAGGTTCCGGCGTTTCTGGATTCAGGCTCGGCCGGGAACTTCATCCACCAGTCTCTAGTGAAGCAGTATCGGCTTCCGGTGGTCCGCTTGGAAAAAACGCTCGTCATCTCATCCGTCAGCGGAGAGCTGCTTAGCGACACCATCCAGTTTGTCACCAAGCCACTGTCCCTCCACGTGGTGGTGCTGCATAAAGAAGACATCTCCTTATATGTGTTGACTCGCTCCTCATCAGCGGTCCTCCTCGGACTCCCATGGCTGCGGCTCCACTCTCCTACCCTGGACTGGACATCTGGAGAAGTGATTCGTTGGGGTCCCAACTGTAGGGGGCGTTGTTTGGTGGCAACTCGCCCGGTGCTTTCCTGCTCCCGCTCAATCCTTCATGAGCCACTGCCCGGTCTGCCGCCCAAGTATCTGGAGTACGCCGATGTATTCTCCGAGAGACAAGCCGAGAGTCTTCCTCCGCATCGTCCGTACGATTGCCCGATCGACTTATTGCCGGGTACCAGTCCTCCCCGGGGCAGAGTCTACCCATTATCGGTTCCTGAGACCCAAGCCATGTCTGAGTACATCCAGGAGAATCTCCGGAAAGGGTTCATTCGAAAGTCCTCGTCTCCCGCGGGTGCAGGGTTCTTTTTCGTAAAGAAGAAGGACGGTACCTTGCGGCCCTGAACAAGATCATGGTGAAAAACCGGTATCCACTGCCGTTGATCACAGAACTTTTTGACCATCTGCGGGGCGCAAAAATTTTCTCCAAGTTGGATCTGAGAGGGGCCTACAACTTGGTCCGAATTCGCAAAGGCGATGAATGGAAGACGGCCTTCAACACCAGGGATGGGCACTTTGAGTACCTGGTGATGCCCTTCGGACTCTGTAATGCGCCTGCCATCTTCCAGGAGCTCATAAATGACATCTTCAGAGACCTCCTCTACACCTGCGTGGTGGTTTACCTTGATGACATCTTGGTGTACTCTCCTGATCTCGAGACCCAACGCAGCCATGTTCGTCAGGTGTTGAAGCGTCTCCGGGAGAACCATCTGTATGCCAAGCTAGGGAAGTGCCTCTTCCATCAGACTAGCCTCCCGTTTCTGGGTTACGTTTTTTCTGACCAAGGCCTACGGATGGATCCTGCGAAACTGTCAGCCGTGTTGCAGTGGCCACGCCCAGTCGGTCTGCAAGCTATACAGCGCTTTCTGGGCTTCTGTAACTACTACCGCCAATTCATCCCTCACTTCTCTACGCTAGTGGCTCCGATAGTGGCCCTTACCAAGAAACAGGCTAACCCACGCAGCTGGCCCGTCAGAGATAGAGATAGAGGTGAGAAATCACAATTTAAAACGTCATATCTGACCTCCCCGAGACATGTTTCGCCAGCTAACCTGGCTTCATCAGGGCTTAGAGGTCCAAGTGTCACCTGCTGCAGGGGTGTCACAAGGGGGCCTTATTTTTTCTGTGTCCATGAGATTAGGGACGACTGCCCAAGTAGTAGGCTTGGGATCCCTTACTGGAGTTAGTAATTTGCTATAGATATAAGGCTCTCCTGTTAATAGGTGGTGCTCCACCAGACTTGATAATAGAAAAGGAGTTATTCCTTCTTTCAGAAGCAAAAAGAGTTAAATGTTGAGGTTAGAGATCAGGTTTTTAAATAGTGTGTATATAGGTTAAGAGTTATATATAATAAAAGTTACGTTTTCATGTTTAACAGATAGAGAACTGATAGAGTTTAAGTTTGCCTACAGCAAAATAGTAAATATAGTGAGTCCACTCCACAGCACATTATCCCTCCAGAACGGCTCATCTGTGCCACGCCGGTAGACCTACAACGCATTCCTCCCGGCAAGACATACGTCCGCCCAGCTCTTTGGAAGAAGATATTGTCATGGGGTCATTTGCTACCTTTTATGGCGGGGCACCCGGGAGTGCAGAGGTCCTGCTCCCTCATCTCTCGATTCTACTGGTGACCGGGGCTAGCCCAGGATGTTTGTGAGTTTGTGGAGTCTTGCGCTTCCTGTACCCGGAACAAGTCCCCTCGTCTCAAACCGGCAGGTCTGCTCCTTCCTCTACCTATACCCAGCAGTCCTTGGACCCATGTGGCCAGGATTTTATCACGGTCTCCCTCCTTCCTCTGGCAACACCGTGATCTGGGTGGTTACGACGGGTTTTCAAAGATGTCCCACTTTTTTCCTCTGCCGGGTTTTGCCCTCAGCCCTCGCCTTCCCAGTCTATTTTTTCTACATATTTTTCGGCTGCAGGGGCTTCCTCGGCACATAGTGTTGGACCAGGGCATCCAATTTTGTCTCCAGATTCTGGCGCTCCCTCTGAAACCCAAAACTACAAGTGAAAACTGGACTTTTCTTGGGCCCTACCACCCCCAGTCCAATGGGCAGGTAGAGAGAGTGAACCAGACCCTAGGTTGCAACCTGCGCCACTTTGTCCCCGCGCGCCAGGATGATTGGTCCAGCTTGTTCCCCTGGCTGAGTTTTCCTATAACTCAATTGGACTCGGAGTCTGCTGGAGCGCTCCTTTCTTATTGTCTACGGGCAGCACCCCCGCCCCCCCCTCCCCCTTTTCTGTGCCTCCGAGGTCCCTGCTGTGGAGGAGCTGGTCCAGGACCTGACAGCTATCTGGAAACAGACGCACCATTCTCTACTCCAGGCTTCCGCTCGTACCAAGGCACAAGCCGACAAAAAGCGAAGACCTCCGCCAACCTTCTCGCCAGGTGACAAGGTGTGGTTGTTGGCTAAATACATCCGTTTCAAGGTTCCCAGCTATAAGCTGTGTCCCCGGTTCCTGGGCCCATTCGAGGTGCTTAAGCGCATTAATCCAGTAGCCTTCCTCCCACTATGAGGGTCCCGAACTCCTTCCATGTCTCTCTTCTAAAACCGGTCATCCTAAATCGCTTCTCTCGGGTACTTGCTCCTCCCACTCCTGAGGCGATGCCCCCAAATTGTCTTTTGGAAAGAGATTCTGGATGTGAAGACGGTCAGAGGGAAGCGGTTTTTTCTCATTGACTGGAAGGGGTTCGGGCCCGAAGAGAGGTCCTGGGAGCCAGAGGACAATATTCTGGATCGTAACATCATTCAGAGGTTCCTCCAGGCCAGAAAGAGGGGGAGGCCGAAGGGGGGGTACTGTTACGGGTGGGCCTGCGACCCCCGTCCCGGGTCACGGGCACACCCGTGGTTTCCGCACGAGGGGCACCACGCCCGCATGTCGGGCGGTGGGCACGTTCACCCGGCCGGCCAGTCACCCTCCTACTTACCCGGCCGCGCTCCTGCTGTAGCTCCAGTCTCACGGCGTGCGCGTCGCCGCTCTCTAGGGCGCGCAGGCTCTGTGAAATTTAAAGGGCCAGTGCACCGGTAATTGGGTATTGCCGGTCACTGCCCTTATTTAAGCCTGCCCCTTCCTGGTGCTTGTTGCCGGATCTTTAGTGCCAATTAGCCTATAGAGAAAGTGTTCTGATTTATCGTGTACCGTACCGTTAGCTTCCGTTCCTCGACCACGCATCTTGCCGCCTGCCCTGACCTACTGCCTGTCCACGACCACGAACCATTGCCGCTGTCCTGACCTCTTGCCTTTTCCCCGACTACGAGCCTGCCTGATGATTCTGCTCCACGCTACACCACGGCTGCCTCCGCAAGCAAGTCACATCAGGGGTAGCGACCTGGTAGACTCCCGCCGCAGCAAGTCCATCCCGCTTTGCGGCGGGCTCTGGTGAAGACCGGGACCTACTTAGATTCCGCTCCCTAGCGTGGCTTACGCCATCGCTTGCGGTGGTCCAGAGGATCTACTATCTCCGACCGTGACAACTTGTTTTTGCTTAGGGTCTTTATCCTGCTGCATAATACATTTTGAGCCAATCAGATGTGTTCTTCATAGTAGGTGTCTGACTGACAGCATTTTTGCAGCACTTTTTCCACCCCTTGGCACATTACTGTAAATACAATATATAGAACGAAAAGGATGCCAGCTCACCGTCAGTGTTCCACCCCTGGACGTGCACGGATAGACTGGAAAAAAGTCTCAGGTGATCCAAACAACGAAGAGGAAGTCCAGTTTCAAGACCAGGTAGGCAGAAAAATATGAAAGATAGCCTTTATTCCAAATGCATTAAAACAAAGTCGACATGACCATGATGTAGTTGTATTTAAGAAAGCGCTAAACGCGTTTCGGAAAATTATTCCTTAATCATAGCGTATATTGCATAACCAAGTTTTCCCTTTAAATTAGACCTATATCCGGTCACATGTGCTAGGAAAAATAACTTTAACCCTTGCACCTCTGGTATATTATTGAATATATAAAATATACGAAATCAATATATAAAACGTACAAAACCTACAATAACATCAATATTGATAAAAAACATCCTGTCTCTTGTTCATACCGCCGGATAACGTGAGCCTAATTGGTAGATCCACCATGTCTCCCTATTTAATGTTTTTTGTTGTGACACCACCTTAACGGGCTTAAACACTCTCTCAATGCCCGAAAAAAAAAAATCTGAAGTATTCCTATTATGATGTTTTCGATGAAATGCTAGAAGCCATCGATATTCCCACAGACAGTGGTTTGCGTTTATCAGAACAGTGCCTTCGGATCCTGATTTTTAACGCTGTTGATGTACACCCAACATATTGCAAGTTGCAATCACATCAGGTGGTATGGTCGTTACATAGATGACCTGCTCCTGGTGTGGGGGGGGCACGGGTCGGAAGCCATGAATTTTTGCACTTTTATCAATCAAAATACCATGAACCTACAATTTACTTATGAATGGCATGAGAATGAAGTCATCTTTTTGGATGTCACTTTGAGTGGTAATAACCAGGGCGGGGTTGATATTCTCCCATATCGGAAACCCATAGCAAGGAACTCGATATTAAAGGCAGGATCTTGTCACCCCCACATGTGATTTAAAAATCTTTTCCGGGGGAGAATTAAATCAGAATTAAAAGACATGTTCAGTAGAACATAAATTTCAGGAATATGAGCGTCAAAAAATGTGATCTATTATTGGAGAGAGGATACCCACACAGGAGTGTAATTAGAGCCAAACGGAAAGTAGCTAATTTATCTCGCGACAAATTGTTAACAACAAATAAGAGATACTTGTCTATCAAATAAGATTGTATTTTCACCCCCCTATAGTCCACAATTTAAAGATATTGTGTCTATCATTAAGAAAATCTTTCCTGTACTTTTTTCTCAGGATAAAATGAAAACACTTTTAGATATGGAGGGTATAAAATTTGTTTCTAAGAAAGGTAGAACTCTTGTTCTCTATTTTCACCCGTTTATTTCTTTAGAATTACCCAATACCCCGACCTGGTTATTACATTAGAGGGTCTTACAAATGTGGGACCACTCGTGTTGCATAGCTTGCAACTTTTTGCAGATCACCAATACTTTTACTTCATCTGTAAACAATTTTAACACATAAAATTACATCGATATCAATTGTAACATAAATTCACAGTGTATTGTGATTACCTGTATGTTGCAACTTGCAATTGGGTTGGGGGTAATCAACAGCGTTAAAAATCAGGATCTGAAGGCACCTGTCTGATATACGCAAACCCCGTCGGTGGGATATCGATGGCTTCTAGGCATTTCATCGAACATCATATAGGAATACTTCAGGATTTCTTTTTCGGGGCATTGGAGAGTGTTAACCCGTTGAGGGTGGGGATCACAACAAAAAACTATTTAATAGGGAGACATGGTGGATCTACCCAAATTAGGCTCACGTTATCCGGCAGGTATGAACAAGGACAGGATGTTTTTTATCAATATTGATGTTATTGTAGGTTTTGTACGTTTTTATATATTTGATTTCGTATATTTTATATATTCAATGTATACCAGAGGTGCAAGGGTTAAGTTATTTTTCCTTTGCACATGTGACCGGATATAGGTCTATTTTAAAGGAAAGCTTTGTTATGCAATATACGCTTGATTAAGGAATAATTTTCCGAAACGCGTTAGCGCTTTCTTACTTCAACTACATCATGGTCATGTCAACTCTGTTTTTAATGCATTTGGAATAAAGGCTATCTTCATATATTCTACCTTTCCTGGTCTTGAGCTGGACTTCCTCTTCGTTTGTTTGGATTACTGTAAATAGGGCCAAAATTTTATAGAAATAAAATCAAGATCTTTGTGAGGAAGAAAATTGTCTACTTAAAAATTAGAATCAGAGCAATCTTCAATTGACATGCATTTCTTTGAAAGATGGACCTGACAGGCGCGATGCAAACACGCAGCGGCGATCTCTCATGTGAACGCCGCTGCGTGTTCCTCACTGCGGGCAGTGATAAAGTCACTGCTAATTGTTACATGCGTCTCTGGGTCCGTTCTGTCTGCCCCAGAGACGTATCTGAAAAGTGTATGTTCACACGGATGCAAGACGCCTTGTGAACATACCCTAATATACAGCTAGTCTAAAGTTCAAATTCTTGACTTGTTGCCACCTTGAGTCACTTAGGTTGCTCTGAGTTGCATACAACTAAAGGATTTGTACCATGAAAGACAATTGTTGCAGAAGTGTGTCCACAGTCTTTTATTTTTTTGAGATGGGGCATCCTGGAGGTTATGACTGGCGCTGTTAAAAGTAAACTTCCCCACTAGTGTAAGAGCATTAAATACCCTAAAACTACAGCATCTTACAGAATAAGGGACACAGAGCTGGAAACAGCATGTCTGACACTAGCTTGTGCTGTCCTCAGTAAGAGTGGCATAATCTATGTGACAGGTTCTCTTTAAAAGGATTGTCTCATCATGCTGTTTCACAGAGCCATAGGCAGCTTTAGATTCACATTTCCTGGTCAGTCTGTGGGTGGTTCTACAGCAGTGATTGGCATATCAGCTCTGTATTCCTAGCTCTTCTCATTGCAGTACCATGACTGAAGGACATTTAAACTATAGTTTAGAAGGCTACAAAGCTCAAAAAGGTGAAAACCAGTGCTTATCAAAGTTAAACAATCTCCTTTGTTTGTTAGAGATAACACACTCTGTTCTCAAGCTGCCATCTGTCCTGGTAATATCACTTCCTGCTCTCAGATAAGACAAAGAGCAGAGAGAGGAGGGGAGAGCAGGACGGTAACCAGAGAAATCTGTGTGCACTCAGAGTAAATAAAATCTCTTTTGACCATGGCAATGTCAAAAGAGCAACATATTTGATAAAAGTCGTGAATTACTATTCCCTACATGTTCAACGATAATCTTTGTAGTGAGACTACTTCTTTTAAACTATACATTCATCTCAAACATAATTCAACTTCACCAATTATACTGTCTAAACTGTTCAAATAATTGATAATAATAATTGATGTATGGTTTTCTTTGGAAGGGTTATGACTATTCCTGCTGCAGGAGCTATGTGTCAGGTAAGTGCTAGTTTAGCGTTCCTTTTAAAGGGCATTGTTCCATGAAATACAACTGTCACCTATCCACAGGACAAGTGATGGGTGATGGGCTACGGTGATGTAATCTGACTTGCTACCTGTACAACCCTGCTTTGTCTCTGTCATTTTGGGCTGTTTTGGTCAGTTCATTATTGTTCAGCTGTTTTTGTCACACAGGCACTTTGTTAATATCGTTAGGGAATTGGATTTTTACATGCTTTTTCTTTTTCTCTTTATGTATTATTTTTTGATCGGGGTTATAGCAATAGGACTGTGTTCATAGCGAGTGTTACATGTATGCTCAACAGGTCTTGTCATTTATGTATATATTTTTATTTTTTTTATTTTAAGCATTGGGTTTCTAAGTTCCTTGTTCCTAAGTAAAGATTATGGGTGATATATATGTACGGGGTTATGCCAGTTTTCTGGTGTCATTTCAGCCCAAAAACTGGTGCAGCCCTTGTCTCTAGATGTATGAGCAGGTGCATTCCAAAATTAGACGCATAATGAGATGCACGTGGCACTTTGTAATGCTCCTAAGATGTGGGGGCAGTCTGGAGGTGTGTCGCACCACAACCGTATGATTCTACACATTAATGACTGGAGAACGGCAAAACTGGGCGCATTACTGCTAGAACAGCTAGACCAAGTTAAAAGGGGTTTAGCTGAGCCTGAGCTGTCGTTTTGGAGCTAGAAAGTGGTAAACCTATGATCCATAGTAGAACCGGTTCATGAATTCAGGCGCATTTTATACTGCTAATGCGTGCAATAAAATTAACATCTGGGTGACAAAATTCATACATGTTGCCCTGTAAGTGTGTGCAGCTATCTTGTATGTTTCTTTTTTCTTCTATCTTTGCTATGCTATTTACATACTGTTAGCATCTTATTCAGATTTGTAGTGCCCAATTCCTTTTTTTTTTATATACATGCTTTAGAGCAGACATCCTTAAACTGCGGCCCTTCAGCTGTTCGGAAACTACAACTCCCATCATGCATTTATATAATCTATAACAGTGGGCATGATGGGAGTTGTAGTTTCCGAACAGCTGAAGGGCCGCAGTTTGAAGATGCCTGCTTTAGAGGATTTCTTTGGTAGAGTTATGACTATTCCTGCTGCAGGAGCTATGTGTCAGGTAAGTGATAATTTAGTGTTCCTTTTTAAAGGGGTTGTTCCATGAAAGACAACTGTCACCTATCCACAGGACAAGTGACGAATGTCTTATTGCTGGGGGTTCCACTGCTGGGACTCCCATCGATTGCTAAATCAAGGTCCCTGACTTGTCCTTCCTCGCTGTGTTTGTGCAGGGAGGAAAGGTTTAGATGAAGCAGAGGTCAAACGTGCGCACTGCTGCTTCATTCAAAGTTTATTGAAGCAACAGAGACAGCCTTTTCTGTACTTGGTTATATCTGTCCATATACAATAAATGGGTTAGCAGTGCATGTGTTCCAATGTGTGATAAGGATGGACAGGGATTCGGGACCCCATTTTACCAATTGGTGGGGGTCTCAGCGATCAGACATTTAT
Source organism: Phyllomedusa bahiana (assembly GCA_025379985.1). NCBI lineage: Eukaryota > Metazoa > Chordata > Amphibia > Anura > Hylidae > Phyllomedusa > Phyllomedusa bahiana. The sequence continues at coordinate 18,809 of JAODAL010009280.1, read as the reverse complement.
CACCTATCATGTGAACAAATGATAAATGACTTTAGTGGTACAAAACCTTTAATTTTTATGCAACTCAGCAAGAGTCATAACTCAGATGAGGTGTTTTTGATATCCACCATTTTCATGGTCTTTTAAATAAGGATGAGATTACTGAAAGGCATGAAAGTTTGAATGTGAATGTACAATGGTATATTCTAGAGTTCTAAAACGTGGCTGGACTATCTTCTTGAAACAATTCCTATGCATGGGTGCACATTTTTTTATTAATTATAAATTTGGTTGGTTTTCTATTTTTCTTCACACAAGGATCAAGCCAAAATGAATGCCTTCTATCTTATTGTAACCTATCTCAATTGAAAAGAGCCATCAAATTAAAAATTTAACGTTATTTTATTAAGTAATTTTTGATCTCCAGAGGATTCATTTGCAGTAGCCGCTGCAGGAGAGTGGTAGTAAGATTTAAAATTGAATTGAAAGAGCGAGTGTGTGAGCATTTTGTGTCTAAAGTGTGTTTTTGTCATAAGTGTGGGACGTAACATTGAGGGACTTTAGATTTGGGGAGTTTAGAAGGGAGAATATTGTAAATGATATATTGTATTAGATTACCTGTATATCTTGGTTCTCTGACATTTGTAATATCCCCATGTGATCCATCACTGACAATGTTGTCCAGTGCACACCCTGTGTAATGTATGCAATCCTTGAAAACAGCTGTGCGAGATGTGTACACACTGCACATTTAGAAGCCCAAATCCTGGATCTAAATGAACAAGTTGCAACATTGAGATCCACTGCCAACTTGGGTGAAAGTCTGCTGTTCACTGAGCTAGCACTTGCTGGGATAGAAGCAGGGGAGGATGACAGCATGGAGGTGCAGGGAAATGAGGCAGCGAGCTGGGTGACAGTCAGAAAGCGGAGTAGAGCGAAGAGATCAGGGAGGCCTAGCCCAGATTGGTGGATAAGGCCGTGTTCACACGGCTTATTCCCGGCGGATTTGTGAGCCGTATTGAGCTCACAAATCCGCCGTGAATAAGGGACGGGACGGGGGCGGAGCCGGAGCGCGGCGGCGGCGCCAGTCCCGGCCCCATAGACAATGCATTGTTTACGGCGCGTCCGCGCCGTAAATAATGTGCATGTCACTTTCTCCCCCCGCGGCGGATTCGCCGAGTGGGGAGGAGTGACAGAATCCACTGTTCTCTATGAGAGCAGTGGATTACCGTAATGACAGGGACGGATTGGCGCCGTACTGAAGCGCAAATCCGGCGCGGAGTACGGCGCCAATCCGTGCCCAAATAAGCCGTGTGAACGAGGCCTAAGGAGGATGTCAGTTCAGGAAGAGTGCTGCTGCAGCAAGACACTTCCCCTGTTCGGCCCAATAAGGTGGGGAATAGGAGTGCAGGGCAGGCTAGGCAGGTGCTGGTAGTTGGGGAGTCCATTCTTAGGGGAACAGACAGGGCAATCTGTCATAAAGACCGGGATCGTTGGATAGTATGTTATCTATCGGGGGGCCTGAGTTTGACATTTCGCGGATCAGGTTAACAGATTGCTGGGCGGGCCTGGTGAGAATCCAGCTGTCATGGTGCACATTGGCATTAATGATAAAGTTAGAGGTAGGTGGAGTATTCTTAAAAATGATTTCAGGTACTGCGGCAAAAGGCTTAAGGTGACCATATGTCTGCTTTGATTGGGACATTCCCAGTTCACCGTTGGCTTTGGGGCGCTGCCAGGGGTCCGTGTACTGGCGACGATTTCTTCAGCTGTATGCACCTCCTCTGGAAGCAGATTGAAAATTCTATTGCGGTGCAGAGAGCAAGTGCTCCCTGCTCCACAGAGGATTCTGGAAGGCCGCAACTACATTGTAGTTAGACACCAGCTCAGGTCATATCACTGGACAATGACTACAGCATTGATCCAATGTAGAAGCAAAATAACCTCTGTATTCCAGGGACTCACAGGAGATGTCTTACCTGATGAGTCATTCTCTTCTCTCATGAGTCGTTCTTTTTCTCTTTTCTTCTCCATCCAGTCCAGAAATGCCATGCTGACTTCCCCCAGCCACCACTCATTCCTCCAGAATTTACACATACATCTCTTAAACTCCTCACTTTTTCAATACCCCTTTATCTATTTTGTCTCTACAAACTTCCCGGGGTGGGAGAGTGGATACATGCCATAGCTTAGAGGCACAGTCTCCTAGTGGGTTGGGGGGGAAGAGGACTAACCACCTGGAGATTGTGCTATGGCTATGGCCTGTGCCCCTCAGAATCATATTACGACGTAGGTAGGCAAGGCCCTAAGTAGGTAGGTAAATGGGCAAGGCCCGAGGTGGCTAGGTAGGCCCTATTTAGGTAGGTAGTTCATTGGTGCAGGTCCATTTGTAGCAAGTCCAGTTGTAGCGGCGCAGGTCCAGTTGTAGCACAGGTCCAGTCATTTGTCATTCATTGGTGCAGGTCCAGTTGTAGCGGCGCAGGTCAAATCATGTGTCATTCATTGGTGCAGGTCCAGTTGTAGCAGTGCCGCACCAGTCATGTGTCATTCATTGGTGCAGGTCCAGTTGTAGTGGCGCCGGTCCAGTCATGTGTCATTCATATGTGCAGGTCCAGTTGTAGCGGCAACGGTCCAGTCATGTGGCATTTATTGGTGTAGGTCCAGTTGTAGCACAGGTCCAGTTGTAGCGGCGCAGGTCCAGTTGTAGCACAGGTCCAGTCATGTGTCATTCATTTGTGCAGCTTCAGTTGTAGCACAGGTCCAGTTGTAGCACAGGTCCAGTCATGTGTCATTCATTTGTGCAGGTCCAGTTGTAGCGGCACCAGTCCAGTCATGTGTCATTTATTGGTGCAGGTCCAGTTGTAGCACAGGTCCAGTCATGTGTCATTCATTGGTGCAGGTCCAGTTGTAATGAGCAGGTCCAGTCATGTGTCATTCATTGGTGCAGGTCCAGTTGTAGCGGCGCAGGTCCAGTCATGTGTCATTCATTGGTGCAGGTCCAGTTGTAGAGGCGCAGGTCCAGAACTAGGCAGGTTGGTAAGTAGGCCCATGTAAGGTAAATAGGCCCCAAGTGAGTAGCTAGGTAGTTGAGGCAGCATTACCTCCTTGTCCTGGGCTTAGTTAACAAGCCCAGGAAGATCCATGTAGAGACGGAATACACAGGATGCAGATCTACTCGACATTTTAGAAGATCATATCTCAGTATATGGTAAGTGCCAATACCCCATTGTATTTATCCAAGAGTGAGGTAGGAACTGCCGACATCAGAACACCCAACCAGTCACTGACAAGTAATTGGGTAAGAGATATTTATCTTATATCAATGGCACGCTTTTCACTGTGAATTTGTATATGGATCTTCCTGTTTATTTATAATATGGTGGATGATTGAATCCTTGTATGTAATAATATTTACCCTGAGTTATGACATACATTGTGAGATAAATAATATCTCTCTTTTAGTAGGAAACATATTGCATTTTTGTGTTTTCATGTACCTTCTAAAGTAGATACAAATATTACTATTTCTATACTGCTAATTTTGTGTGCATAATTGTGTGCAGTTATACCCTCGTTTTTTCCTAATACTAGTCTCCTGAGGAGATCTGTAAGTCATTTGGGGAAGATTTAAACATGTTGGGACTTTTCTGTGAGGGATTATTAGGGTTTTTGGTAGTAAGAGGGTGAGGTTCCAGACAGGGACGCCCTTATAGGGGCGATCACCCTGGTTATACAGGTTATGGTAGTTAATTTATTCCTTTAGTCGGTAGGGCATATTAGGGTAAGAGCTTTTGTATTTATTGTTTTTGGTAGTCATCCCGCATTTGTGGTATGGGACAAGAATAAAAGGTTATATGCTTAAAGGGAACCTGTCACATAGGTTGTGCCCCCCTTGCAGAGGGCAGCACAAGCTAGTGACAGACCTGCTGTTCCCAGCACTGTGCCCCTTATTCTGTAAGATGTAGCAGTTTTAGAGCATTTACCCCTTAAATCTTATTCATGAGCAGGTGTTAGCTCCACCTGCCAAAGGCTAGCTCCGCCCACTGACAGTTATTCACATGTTTCTACCTATTCAAAGTAATAGGTTTGTCAGTTGAGGTGGGCGGGGCTAGCTTCCGATTGTCCGGGTTTGAAAAACACTGACACTCTGACGGACTCTTTGAATGACTCTTCTGGCTGAACATTGCAGATTTGAGCATTAAATACATGAAAACTACAGCATCTTTGTGAGGGTTCGGTGGATTCACTGGACCACCGCAAGTGATGATAGTTAAGCCACGCCAGGGAGTGGAGTCTAAGTAGCCCCCGGTATTCACCAGAGCCCGCCGCAAAGCGGGATGGACTTGCTGCGGGGTGAGGCTACCAGGGCGCTACCCCCTGACGTGACTTGCTTGCAAAGGCGGCCGGGTACTGCGTGGTACAAAATCGTAATCCAGGGGCGTAGTCGGGACAGGCAAAGGGCAGGACAGCGCAGAGGTTCGTGGCAGAGACAGGCAGAAGGTCAGGGCAGGCGGCAACAGGCAAGGTCAGGAAACGTAGCGGAACGGACTGGTACACGGGTAATCAATATGGACTCCAACACTCTCTAACGACACGGAATGCACAACAACAATCTGGCAGAGAGTGCTGGGGGCGTATTCCTTATATATATATATATATATATATATATATATATAATAGACCAATTACCGGGACACTGGCCCGCTATACCAGTGCTATACCAGTCAATTCTTCCAGAGTTTGAAGAATTGACTGGTATAGCACAATTACGGCAATTACAGAGTGAATCTATTTCAGACGTGAATGATAATAAAGATATAGCCTTTTCAGTTGCTAGTGCAGATTTTTACCCATTGCATTCCAGATTATCTACAATGGATATTTTTCAGGAAAGAATTGAGGAAGATTTAGTAGTTTATACGAGAAGGAAGTTCTTCACACACGTAGGAATACATTTTCCAATTTAACCAATAGAGAACGCAAAGCTTTGGTTGAATTGGAACATAATGATAGGATCGTAGTGCGACAAGCAGACAAGGGAGGGGGTATTGTCATTCTGGATAGTGGCCTATATGAAAGGGAAATCTTAACTATGCTACAAGATGTTAGTAAATACAAACAACTTACACATGACCCTACAGAATTATATAGAAAGGATTTGTTACATGTTCTAAATCAGGGTGTAACATGGGGGGTCATTTCTGATAATTTGGCTGAAAAAATGAACATCAAAAGTCCAGTGACACCCATAATTCATGCTCTTCCAAAGATTCGCAAAGGTGGATTTCCACCAAGTTTTCGTCCCATCCCTGGCTAGGCCCTTGAATACCAACTAGGGCGATGGAAGAGGGTGCAACTTCATTTTGGGTAACAATCAACCAGGTTTTTTGGGGGAAAAACCAAACAATTGATTTTCAAGTTGGAGTCATAAACATGGCCGGCGGGGGGGCCCGGGTTGTCAGGGTTTTTGTTGTTGGTCAAAATCCCCCCACATCCCTCACGCCCCAGGCCCCCCCCCGTTTTAAATGTAAATTTTTTTGGAACGATACATAAATTTTCGGGGAAAAACAAAATTTTTCTCACCCCTTGTGTAGCCCTATTTTCTCTCACACAATTTTTACCCATGTTTAATTGTTTTTTTTTAAAACCCGGGGGTTAACTGGAGCCTTCAGGGGGCCCCAAATTTTTTCCCCCCCATCCTTAGCGAATATCTATATGGGGGGCCTGGGGGGAAAGATTTTTATTCCATACTTTTAAAAACCCCTTTTCCAAAACATATTAAATGGTATTCTCGATAAAAGATGATTTGATATTTTTTTTTGGGGGGGGAAACAGGGGAATCTATAGCAAATTTTTAATCAGCTAAAATTAACAAAAAAAGGGACATGAAATTTACAATTCCCCCCGGAAATTAACTAACCCAAAATTTTGGGAAATTACCTAGATTTTAAACTGTTTGGGGCAGTAAAGGGTCCCACGAATACAGGTCAAACCTTATAGGAACCCACAAAAAAAGGAATTTCCCTACTTTGGGCAACTCTTGTCACCCCTCTCATGCCACTAAAAAATTTTCCTTTTGGGTGAATTGAAAAAGGGATTAAACAAAAATTGAAAATTTCCCAAGAGGTTTTGGAAAACACAAAAAAAGGGTAGTCTGTAAAGGGGTTAAAGGCAAGGGTTTTTCAAGAAAATCATGAAAAAAGCTGCAGATAAAATATCAAAACCCTCCCAGGCCCTAAAATTAATTTAAAAAAAATTTTTGGGAAACCTCAAATAATAATCAAAAAACCCTTTTCTAAAAAATTATGGGCAAACAATACAAAAATAGTAACTTTAGCCCAAAACATTTCCCCAACTCTTTTAAAATTTCATAATCAAAAATCTTTTAAAAACATAACACAAAATTTTGGGTTCCCTTTCAAAAGGGCTCCAAAAATTTGGGTTTTTTGGTGCCCCTAAAATGTACATTGCATCCCCAAAAAATTTAAGAGCAATGGGGGTTGGAAAAAAAAGGGGCTTCACGAGTGTGGACACAATGAAAGCACTGTTTGTAATTATTTTTGAAAAAAACTTTCCATTTTTTACCTCCTTTGTAAATGGCAAGGTTTTTTCCATAAAATTTTTTCTAAATAAAGAAACACAAAAAAGGTTTTTACCTGATCGCATGCGTTGACGTCTGCCCCAGTTTTTGGGGGGTTTTTGTACGACAGGGCCGCTCAATTTGCGGGATACGGGGGCTTTTAAAATCGGATGGGGCTCAGATTAAATTTTTTTAAAAGACATGGGCATTATCCAAACTTTTTTCGCGGGGAAAACATCAGGGAAAAATTTTTAAATTTCTTGTCAGTTATAGGTAAGAAAAGCATTGAGCGCTCTCCACGTGGGGAGATACACAAAAAAAATTTTCTGGCGAGGGAACGTGGTGGATTTTTCCCAAATTTGGGAAAAACGCTTCCCCACGGCATGAACATACTAAATTGACTATTACTATGTGTAAAATAAAATTTTTAAAACCCCAAAACCTTTTTATTGAGAATTTTTTTTATTTTTTTTTGTATAATCTAATCAAAAGAATTTTGTTTTGGGAAAAAAATGGGACTGTGATGTCACAAACCGTTTTTACCTATTGTACGCAGCAGTCTCAACCCTTCCCCCCATGCCATGATGAAGGGTCCCCGTGACCCAAACGCATCGAAACATGTTTGGTGTGGGTTTCATCTAGCTGCTGCCTTTTTCCCTTTTTTTCTTTTTTCCTAAATGGATTTTTTAAAGAAGGATTAATAAAGCTTTTAAGACATAAAAGTCTTTTTAACAATTTCCCCGACTGTGGGCGTGTATATTTGCCCGCATAACTGGGTCACTTCTCTGTTCTTTGGACACTGGCCCTTTAAAATCCAGACCACCGCGCGCCGGGCCCTTGGGGGGGGGGGCAAAGCGCGCGGCGGGGGAGGACAGACCAGCGAAAACAGGCGTGACAGGTAAATTTAGCCGGCGCGCTGGAAAACAGGGGGGGGGGTCCCCAGGGAACCCCGGCACCCGCGGGCCCGACCCCCTGGGGCAGGGGGGGCCGCGGGAGCTTTGGGGGCCCGCGACCCCATGACAAACTTTCCCGGGAAAAAGGGAACCCCAGCACGGGAAAAAGCATGCCTGACACTAAAACCTTGTTTTTATTCCTCACCAGGGGGCAAAAACAAATTTACCCGGTTTTTCTTTAAAAATTGTTTTTAAAAATATTTTTTCATTTTGTAAAAAATAAAAGTTATATTTTATGATTTTCCCTTTTTTGTGAGTACTGTATTATGTCAGGGAACTGTATTGACTCATAATTTTAGTAACTTTTGTCTTAGGTAGGTAGTTGGGCTACCGGTGGGTAGGTAGATATCCCTTTGATAGATAAGTAGGTCCGAGTTAGGTAGGTTGATAGGCCTCAGTTAGCTTGGTAGGCCAGAAGTAGGTAGGTGATAGGGGGGGTCCCAGTTAGGTAGGTTGTAATTAGTTGATAGTGGGAACCCATGTATCTAGGTGGTCCCTAGATAGGCAGGCTGTAGGTAGGTGTTGGTGAGCCACAGTTAGGTAGGCTGTAGGTAGATGATAGGTGGCCCCAGTTAGGTAGGCTGTAGGTAGGTGATAGCGGTCCCAATTAGGTAGGCTGTAGGTAGGTGTTGATGGGCCCCAGTTAGGTAGAATTTAGGTAGGTATTATTGGGTCCCAGTTAGTTACGCTGTAGGTAGGTGGTGGGCACCATTAGGTAGACTGTAGGAAGCTGGTGGGTGGTCCTCAGTTAGGTAGACTGTAGGTAGTTAGGGCTCCAGTTGGGTAGGCTGTAGGTAGTAAGAGCCCCAGTTAGGTGGGTGGTAGGTAGGGCCCCAGATAGGTAGTCTTTAGGTAGGTATGGAACCAGTTAGGTAGGCTGTAGGCAGGTATGGCAACAATTAGTTAGCTTGTAGGTAGTTACTGCCCCATTTATGTAGGCGGTAGGTAGTAAGGGCCCCAGCTAGGTAGGCGGTAGGTAGTAAGGGCCCCAGCTAGGTAGGCTGTAGGTAGTTAGGGCCCCAGTTAGATAGGCTGTAGGTACTTAGAGCCCAAGTTAGGTAGGTTGTAAGTAGTTAGGGCCCCATTTAGGTAGACTGTAGGCAGTTAGGGCCCCAGATAGGTAGGCTGTAAGTAGTTAGGGCCCCAATACTCATAAAAAAATAAACAAACTCACCTCTCTGCTGGTCCTCCGATGTGACAAGCGACAGGCTGGCTTATATTGAAGTCCAGCATAGGAGGCGTATTGACGTCACATAATCGTGCCACCTACATCACCACTAGAGGCCGATGCTTGCTAGGCTTAAGGCCTGAATCTTACCAGGGTGCCACCAGTGCTCAAGTCCACTAAATCTGCACAGTCCCAGGCAGGGGCGTAACTAGAGAAGCCTGGGCCCCAAAGCAAACTTTTGGATGGGGCTCCCTACCCCTCCCTCCCTTCCCCACCTCCCTGATCACGAACATTTACCAGGACATGCTGTTAGATAATACAAGGGGTAAATACCTCACCATACATCTCACCATCATACTGCTACCAAACAAATCCACTATACCAAAACCAATATTACCAATAACCCTATTAAAATAGGAACCTGATTTTACCGCCAGAACATGACCACAAAGTGACTGAATAATACCCCTACACATTACTGAAACAGTACACAAAGACCAATAGTACCGCCATATAGTGACCATATAGTGGTATAAAACCAGTGTACACAGCTCTGGGAGACTGTATATAACCACCATAACAGTGACCAAAATAGTGGTAGACCCCCATGTACACAGGGTCTGCAGACTGTATAATAACCACCATACCGTGACCATATAGTGGTAGATACCAGAATACAGGGCTTTGCAAATAGTTTTCTTACATTTAGGGCCTCACAGGTGACGTCTTGTCTGAAAAGTCATTCACTTTCCTTTTTTCTCTATTCGGTCCAGACCTCCATGATGACTCCTCTGTTCCACCACTCGTCCCTGTAGAATTTACAACACAAACCTGAGACTCATCACTTTTTTTTATCATTTTCCCAACTGAGTGCCCCCTCCCCCCATGTACAAACCTCCAATTATAATGGCCCAAATGGTAAGAATTACTCCCTGGTAATTATGGGCACCCCCAGTCGTAAAATAAGTATAACGGGGCCCCCGGGCGTACCCCGGGACTACACCCACCGGGGCAGTAGCTAGGGGAGACGTAGGCAGCTTGGGCCCCCGGGCAGTAGCTTAGGGTTCCCATGTAAATAGAATGGGGGCCCCCCCGTAGCTTTGGCCACCCCCGTATGTTTGAATAGGGCCCTCTGTAGATTAGGCACTCCTTATAGACAGAATAGTCCCCCCCGTAGATTAGGGCCCCCTTGTAGGCAGAATAGTCCCCCTCATAGATTAGGGCCCCCTTCTAGGCAGAATTGTCCCCCTCGTAGATTAGGGCCCCCTTGTAGGCAGAATTTTCCCCCTCGTAGATTAGGGCACCCCTGTAGGCAAATAGTTCCCCCCTCAGTCATTATGGCCCCCTGTAGGCATAGTTCCCCCCCCCTCTAGTTATTAGGGCCCCCTGTAGCATAAGTTCCCCCCTAGTTATTAGGGCCCCCTGTAGACATAGTTTCCCCCCTAGTTTATAAGGGGTCCCTGTAAAGGGATAGTCCCCCCCCATAATAGGGCCCCCTTTGTAGGTATAGTTCCCCCCCCCAGTAATAGAGCCCCCTTGTAGGTATAGTTCCCCCCCCAGTAATAGGGCCCCCTTGTAGGTATAGTTTCCACCCCCAGTAATAGGGCCCCCTTGTAGGTATAATTTCCCCCGCCCAGTAATAGTGCCCCCATGTAGGTATAGTTTACCCCCCCCATAATAGAGCCCCCTTGTAGGTATAGTTTCCCCCCTCCCAAGTAATAGGGCCCCCCTGTAGGTATAGTTCCCCCCCCCGTAATAGGGCATCCTTGTAGGTATAGGCCCCTCCCCCAGTAATAGGGCCCCCTTGTAGGTATAGTTCCCCCCCCCAGTAAGAGGGTCCCCTTGTAGGTATAGTTCCCCCCCCCCCAGTAATAGGGCCCCCTTGTAGGTATAGTTCCCCCCCAGTAATAGGGCCCCCCTTGTAGGTATAGTTCCCCCCCCCCCAGTAATAGTGCCCCGTTGTAGGTATTGTTTCCCCCCCAGTAATAAGGTCCCCTTGTAGGTATAGTTTCCCCTCCCCACAGTAATAGGGCCCCCTTGTAGGTATAGCCCCCCCCCCCCCAGTAATAGTGCCCCCTTGTAGGTATAGTTTCCCCAACCCCCCAGTAATAGTACCCCCTTGTAGGTATAGTTCCACCCCCCAGTAATAGTGCCCTCTTGTAGGTATAGTTTCCCTCCCCTCGTAGCCTATTACTTACCTGGCCGCGCTCCCCCTGCGTCTCCGTCCGCTTCCGGCCCCAAGCCTGCCGCTTTAGACTTGGGGCCAAGGACATGAAGTTCGGCAGGCGTCGCGATGACGTCACACACATCGCGCCGCCTGCCAGCTATGTACGGCAGGGGCAGGGAGTGCACAGCTCTCCCTGCTCCGCCGTTCATCTTAATTGTATGCGCGTCGCACAGACATGCATACAATTAAGAGAGAGCCTCTGTGAAGCAAGGGGCGGAGCCTGCCGGCGGCGGCACCCCCCCCCCCGTGCTTCACAGACCGGCCCCACAGCTCTGCACCTGCCGCAGTGAACTGTTATGTTCACTGCCGCGCGGGCCCAGGAGCGGCATCACCGGGGTAGCGGAGGTGATAGCAGCTGCCTCTGGGCCGCGGGCCCCCCTAAGCCACCGGGCCCCGGAGCAACTGCTACCCCTGCTACCCCGGTAGTTACGCCCCTGGTCCCAGGGATCAATGACATTAGCCCTCCATTCCTTGGCTCTGCCTCTGAATGTTTGGGACACAGGGCCTGGGTGTTCTTAGGCAGAATGTGGCAGACAGTCACACGTGGCACCTTTGGGGCCCACCGCTGGTTTCACCGACCCTTGGTGGGCGAATTCGAGAGGGAGATCAAAAAGCAAGGAGTAATAGTAGTCAAGATCAGAATGTATAATTGCAACAATAAGAGTTTTTGTTGTTTCCACAGTGAGAAAAGGACTGATTCTGGAGATGTTCTTGAGGTGCAGGTGACAAGAGCGGGCAAGAGATTGAATATAGGAAGTGTAGGACACATCAGAGTCTAGAATGACCCCAAGACAGTGGGCCTACTGCCTAGGAGTTATGGTAGTACCACACACGTAAACAGAAATAGCAGGCTGGGTTTGGTTAGTAGATGGTAGAATGACAAGAAGTTCAATTTTAGTAACGCTTATTTTGAGATAGAGAGACATGATGTCAGAGACAGTGGACAGACAGTCACTGGTGTTATCTAGCAAGGCGGGGGAGATATCTTGGGAAGAGGTGTATAATTTAGTGTCATCAGCATAGAGATGGTACTGAAAGCCAAATCTGCTGATGGTTTATCCAAAAGAGGAGAGGACCTAGGACTGATCCCTGAGAAACCCCAGTAGCAGGAGGAAGAAGAGAAGAAGAAGAACCTGCAAATGGGACACTAAAGGAGGGGTCAGAGATGTAGGAGGAGAACCAAGAGAGAGCGGCCTTCTTGAGGCCAACGGTGCTTAGCATGCTGAGGAGAAGTTAGTGATTTACAGTGTCAAGCGCCTTAGAGAGATCCAAAATAAGCAACAATGAGTAGTTGCCCTTAGAATTAGCCGTCAGTAGATAATTTGAATCTTTAGCTAGAGCAGTTTCAGTGTGGAAACCTGATTGCAGAAGGTTGTGAAGAGAGTTAGCAGAGACATAACAGAATAGGCGAGAGTAGACCAAGCGTTCCAGGAGTTTAGAGATGAAGGGTAGATTAGAGACCGGTTAGTAATTAGCAGCGCAGGATGGGTTCAGAGAGGGCTTTTTTTAGTACACGGGTTATAACAGCATGTTTAAAGCGGGAGGGAAATATCTCAGTGGAAAGAGATGGATTAAAGATTGCAATGAGGTGAGAGATGACAGCTGGAGAAATGAACTGGACGGGAATGGAGTAACTAGAGCAGGTAGTGGGGCGAGCATACAAGAGAAGCCTTGATACTTCTTCTTCTGCTGTCATTGGTCAAGTACGGAGAGCAGACTAAAGGATGTGTGGTGGTAGGGAAGAGGGACAAGATGGATATTACTTGGGGACTGAGATGTAATGTATTGAGGGATAAATAGATATATACTGTATGAATGTGTATATATTCAGCCTGCTAGATTGCCTTTACATTGCTGTTACATTTTATACCTGCAGTTTTTATGCTGATGCTTCGAACAACAGTATGACCTTGATAAAACTTGAAATACCACAAGGATCTGTCTATCCCTGCTCAGCACAAGATTTCTCATCACGTTTTTGGGCATGTGTCATATAAAGCTTCAACATCACATGACAACCATACATTAAAGACATTTTATCTAGCATACTATGCCCATGTTGCTAAGCAACTTCTACATCACCCTGTTTCCAGTTCCTGACTTGACAAAATAAAATGCATTTGCTGATCTGTTGGACATTGAGATCAGAACAGAGTTGTGACATTTCTTTAAAAATAAATGTTGTGATGGACATCAGGGGTGTAGATATAGGGGATATTGCCCACAGGGAAGTAATGGAAACCCCTGGTGGGCCCTTGGGCTCTTTTTTAATGGAAAAATGCAGGGGAAAAAAAGTCAGAAAGTAAGAAGAAGAGTATAGGAGTCATGTGTAGTATATTCAGTCATGTACAGTAGTGGTGGACCCTAAGAATCTGCTTCACTGGTGGGCCCCCAAGAATAAACTCCACTAGTAGGCCCCAGGCACCCCAGTCCTACACTGGGTATAGCGGTATCTGTCGAACCTGGGCACTAGTGTTTAAGGGCATCATTAGCCCATGAGAAGACATCAGGTTTATAAGTGGAGCATTGTAGGTGGGGGTCTCCCTTACTTTTGTATTGGGATCTAGAGCTTCCAGTTATGTTTCCTGCAGAGGTATTATTCATGAGCACATACTCTATAAGGCAAAGAAAAATGTTTTAGCAATTTAATTCTGTTTTTCTGAACCTAAGTTAAATTATTATAGAAAAAAAATGTGTGCCTAATGTAAAGGGGAAAGCAAAACTGGATTGTTTTATAGCGGATTCAAGGATTGTTAGAATAAATAGGTTTACACAATTGATAAGTGCATACATTTTTTTATGTAAGCATAGATGAGAGTACTAGATGTGCCAAAGGTACAGTATACAGTATCTTTAGCCCTTTCACGCAAATTGGCGTACAGTTCCATCCATTGGAAGGCAAGGGCAATATTATACACCAGTCAAGCAATTGCTCTGATGGGACACGTATAGTAAATGTAAAAAAGTAAAAAAAAAAAAAAAGAGAGAGAAAACTAGATGTAAAAAAAAAACCCAAAAGGCGACATGTCCAAACATTGGTGGTGCCACGGCAGTTTTTAGGAACATTAAATCAGTGCAAAGTATGGCAGAAAGTCCGATCCTCTCAAAAATCTGGCGTCAGGTAAACTTAATGTGCCTAAATCGGGCAAATCGCGGCGCATAGTGTATCATTGGTAGTGTATGTAATGCACCTCAATAGGCGCACTGTGTTATGGAGGCGCACAGCGTATCGTTTTTAGGCGCATTACAATGTGTCGTGCCCGGCCTATAATGTCTAGTTTTGGTCTATGACAGTTCATTTATATTGAGAATATGATGTCAAAAGTGGTTTTAGTGCAAAATAGACCAAAAAACTGGCGTTTGCGTTTTGGTAAATGTTGCCCAAAATGAAGCAGAAAAACCCTAAACCTCTGTTATTGCATTATAAATGCTTATATTTATGTGCAAATTTGGAAAAAAAACAAAAAAACAAAACACTTTGTATCGCTGCAATAATATAAATTTGCAGGGTAAAGATAACATTTATACCGCATGGTATGCAATATGAAAAAAATGTAACTCCAACAATGAAAAAATAAAACGTGTACCTCTTAGAATATGGCGACATGAAAGCATTCTATACAAATTTTGTCTTTATTGTGAAAAGGTAGTAAAACGTTTAAAAACACATATGGTCTCACTGTAGTGGTAAAAACTCTCAAAAAATTGGACATGATTTAATTGCAGAAAAAGGGCCATACTTACTGCTAAATAGGTAGGTTAGAAATCCATTATAGAAAGAAGTATGACCTTGTAAATATGTAAGCTCGCAACCCACGTTAAGGGTCCTAACTGTTTTGCAAGTCCCTACATTAACATTACTAGCAATTTGCAAAAATTCCCAGAAAAATGGGATGCTGTTTACCATGGATATTGCTAGGGTCTAAAAGAAAAAGGGGGACAGGCTCTCTGTGTTATGTTTTGCTCAATAGAGCTGGGTTCACAGCACATGAACTGTGGCATGTGTTTTACGGATAAGAAAATGCATGTTCCTGTCACTTATTTTCTACATTTTCCATATAGACACCATCCATCACCTCAGCAGCACACTCTATAATGTAAAATCAGCACTGACAAATGTCCCTTTTCAAAAGCGATCATCTAAGTATAATGTAATACCTCTAAATAACACAGTCACCAAACAATTGTCTTTGTACTCCTTACCTGGTTGCCACCACACACCCTTGACAGCCTCTGAAACAAGTAAATTTATCTTGGTCTCATCAGACCATGGGCGACATGTATGATCGGGAGTTGCGCCTGTTTTCTGGCGAAAACTGCACCTCACTGATCCGAATCCCCTGTCGGACGCAGGGATGCGATGTTAGGCGCAACCTTGAACCTTGAAGGGGCATACAATGGGCACGGTGTGGTCATCCTGGGGCGGGACGCGGCACTTTCGATTACTCCGAGGCATGCATGAATGCCGGTGGGGAAAAATTTGAGGCGCATTGCAGCTCCGCCCAGGCAGACCATTTGAAGGGGGTTTCAAACCCGGGAGGGGGGGAGGAGGCGAAGTAAAAAGGAGAAAAAAATTTGGAAGGGGGCCAAAAATATGCTCAAAATTTCCAACTGTTACAAAAGAGAAACAATAAAAAAAAAGAGTTGTCTCAAAAATTTAATTTCTTTAAATTTAAAAAAAATTTAAAAAGGGAAATTTCAAAAAAAAAAAAACGATTAAATTTTTGGGAAAAATGGATCATTTCAAATTAGGGGGAAAAATATATAAAAATCGCAAAAAAAATTACTTCACACCTCACTCCGTGGGGGCCTTAAGTTGTTTTTCCAAAAAATTCGTTTTTTAGGTGAAAAACCATTATCTGAAAAAGAGTTTAAAACCCTTTCAAAAAAACCCATACATCGCTCAAATCACTAAAAAACGCTTTAAAGCCCGCCGCACTGGCGCTAAAAAACAAAAGGGGGGATATGAAAATTCCCGGGGAAAATACAGAAAATTAAAATTCTGTAAGCGCTTTTTTCCAAATTGGGTTGGGCAAAAACCATTTCCCCATATTAATTTGGAAAATCATTCAAAACGAAAAAAAAACAAATAAATATAACCCCTCTTTAAAATTTCATTTTATTTTTTTTTTTTTTCGTTTTTTATTAAACCCATTTTTTTACACTGGGCCCACAACTTTGTGAGTCTTTTTTTAAATTTAAATTTTTTTGCCATGTAAAAATTTTTAAATTTTTAATAGATTGCATTAAAAAAACCCAAAAAAAGAGCCCCGCCCCCGCTTCCCCCCCCCCAAAGGGCCCAAATAATCCCCAACCTCTTTTAAACAAAAGCCCAAATTCAAAAAACAGCTCGTTTGCATTTTTTTTTTCCCTCACGAACTCAAAAGAGATAAGTACTCCCCCCGTGTTTTGGCAAAGGGGGGGGAAAACGAAGCCCCCCCCTTCCCCCCCCCAAACCAATCAAAAATTACTAAAATTTTTCCCCCATAGAAAAGTAAAAAATTTTTTAAGGGGCCCCTTCTATCGGGGAATTCAAAATTTTCCCCACCGGGCCCTAAAAACCTATTGATGGGCGATTCCCCCTTGACTTCCGCCCAATTGGGTTCGAAGCCCAAAAATGGGCCCAATTTAAAAATAAGATTTTCCCAAAGCCCGATAAAAAAGAAAATCGCCAGGGACCTTTAAAAAAGGTCTAAGGGGAAAGGGAAACAACCCCTTTCCCTTTTTCTTTTTTACCAAACCCCCTTTTAAAAAGGGGATGGAGAAGCTGGAAAAAAACACCCCACAAAAAACTGAAAAACTTTCAAAAACCCTTAGGAAAACAAAAACCCTTAAAGGTTTAAAAACCCCCCAAAAAAAAAAATTTCCCCAGCCCATTTCCCCTATCCCTGTCTTAAAACCACAAAGCAGGGGAACCCCCTTAAAAACCCGGGAAGGGAACCCAAAATTAAAAAAACCAAAAAAAAAAAAAAATGTTTTGAACCCAAAAATTTTTAAAAAAGAAAAAAAAAAAAAAAAAAAAGAAAAAAAAAAAAATTTCCCCCAAAAAAGGGGGGAAAGTTTTTAAACCCAAAACCATTTTTTAACGGGGAACGCAACCGGGCCCCCCAAAAAAACCTTAAACCTCTGCCCCCCCCCCAAAAAAAAAAAAAAAAAGTCCCCAAAAAAAAGGGAAAGCCCTTTTTAACCCAAAACCTTTTTAAAGTTAAACTGGAAAATTGCTTCCCTTTTTCCGGAACCCCCAAATTTGACCTTTAAAAATTCGGGCCCTACCCACAGTTTAAAAAAGGCCCAAAAAAAAGGATTTCTTTCCCCAAAACCAATTTAGTTTAAACCCCCCTAACCAAAACCCCCTTATCCCGGGGTTCCTTTTGGGCCACAGCAGACCCCAAAAAAAAACCCCTTTTAAACCCACAGAATCACAAAGTGGAAACTATGCTATTTTTTTTTTTTTACAGTGATTTCTCTTTTTAACTATATTTTTTGGTAACTGACTTTTTGTTTAAAAAGAATTTATTTGGGGGGAAATTTTTTAAAATTTAAATTTTTTTTACATTTTTAAAACCCTTTTTTGCTTTTTTTTTCAAGTGTGATAAAAAAATTCAAATAAAAACCCCCCCCTCCCTGATTTTTTTAATTTTTGGGGTATTTTTTTTTTAAAAAACCTGAAAGAAATTTTTTAAATTCTTTTTTTTTTTTTTTTTTCCTCAACCCCAAAAAAAAGAAATAAAAAAATGTCCTAATAAATCCCCCAAAAACAACTTCTTGGTTGGGGAAGGAACTTTTGGCCCCCCCCTGGTTTCTGAACTGTTTAAACCCCAACCCAATTCAAGGGTTTTAAAATTTTTTTTTTTTTTTTTTTTTTAACCCCCAAAATTTTCCCTTTTTTTTTTTAAAAAAACCCCCCAAGGGGGAAGACCCCCTTCCCCCCCCTGAGATCCAAAATTCCCCCTGGGGGGAACCCCCCCGCAAAATGGCCCCCCTCCAGCCCCCCAAGAAAAAATTTAAAAAAACCTTTCCCCCCAAAATTTGTAAAAATTTGTGCCCCGGCCCTGGACCCCTTTTTGACACTACTTAACCCAAAAGAAATCACCTTTTTAAAAATCTGATTTTTTTGAAAAATTTAAAAGCTCCCTGATTCCCTCTAACTGAGAGCCATGGCTGCCGTCAGCCATCTTTTAAAAACGGAGGTCCACTGCCAGATTTACAGTGGTGCGGTGAGAAAACCGGGCTACGTTCCCCATCTATTAACACCCAGGTTCAGCAGCCGGGCTGGAGTTACAGTGGGTGGGGTTTAGAGCCCAGGCTGGCGTCCGTCATCTTTTAAAAAAGGAAAAAAATGCCTTTTTGACCGGGCAACGAAAACTCCTCTGAAGCAGAGTGCGGAAGGGGAAAAGTGTGAGGTAAGACCTCCACCTTCCCAGTAAAAACAGTAAGACCTGGGTACGTTTTCCCCCTTCCAAATGAGGGGCGGCCCAAATTTGGGAGCTTAAAATTGGGGAAATACTGGGGGTTTAAAAACGCTCCTGTTCCACCCAGGTCCCTTTTTCTTGGCATTTTTTTTCCTTTTTAAACTCAACGTGCTGGGGGAAAATTTGTCCCTTTTCCTTTTTTTCCCCTGCCCGTGTTTCCATACCCCAAAGTCCTCTGAATAACCTACATCTGGTCAAGTTTTCCTGAAACCCCCCCTTTACAATCAGGGGAATTTTTTTAAACCACTTTTTTGGGTACATGAAATTTTTTTTATTTTTTTTAAAAGTCTAAAAAAACACTTTTTTAAAAAATGGGATGGAATCCCCCCCATGTCTTTTTTTTCCTTTTTTTTTTTTTTTAATTGTATTAAAGGGTTGTCTCAATACGGGGAAATTATAGCTATGTTAAAATCTTTAAAAAACCCAATCA